>JAKSZT010054525.1:1231045-1502685 GCA_026826555.1 Tolypeutes matacus
AAAATCCTGAAAATACCACAATAAAGCTTCTAGAACTAATGGATAAATTCAGCAAAGTGGCAGGATATAAGATTAATGCAAAAATCAATAGTGTTTCTATACATTACTGATATGTAATCTGAGGAGGAAATTAGAAATTAAAAATTCCACTTAAAATAGTGACTAAAACAACCAAATAGTTATTGAATAAACTTAACTGAGGACATAAAAGACTTGTATTCAGAAAACTACAAAACATTGCTAAAAGAAACCAAAGAACCTTAAATAAATGGAAGGGCATTCCATGTTCATGGATTGGAAGACTAAATATCATTAAGATGTCAGTTCTACCCACACTGATTTAAAGATTCAACACAATCCCAATAAAATCCCAATAGCCTTTTTTGCAGAAATGGATAAACCAATTATTACATTTATTTGGAAGATTAAGGGGCCCCAAATAGCCAAAAATGTCTTTAAAAAGAAAGAATTTGAAAGACTTTCACTTCCAGGCTTTAAAGCATCTTACTCAACTACATTGGTAAAAACAGCAAGGTGCTAGAATAAAGACAGACATGTTGACCAATAGAACTGAATCTAGAACTCAGATATAGACCTTCACATCTAGAGTGGAGTGATTTTTGACAAGGTGGTCAAGCCCTCCCAGCTGGGCCAGAACAGTCTCTTCAACAAATGGTGCTGAGAGACTGGATATCAATATCCATAAGAAAGAAAGGGAATCCTATCTTACATCTTATAAAAAATTAACTCAAAATGGATCAAGGACTTAAATATAAAAGCAACAACCATGAAAATCTTGGAAGAAAATATAGGAAAACATCTTCAAGCCCCTGTGCTACATGGTAGTTTCTGAAATTTACACCCAAAGCACGTGCAACAAAAGACAAAATAGTTAGGTGTGACCTCCTCAGAGTTAAACACTTTTATACCTCATAAGACTTTGTGTAAAGGGTGAAAAGACACCTGACTCAGTGGGAGAATATATTTGGCAATCACATATCCAATTCGCGTTTCATATCCATGATATATAAAGAAATCATACAACTCAACAACAAAAGGACAAAATACCCATTTAAAAAATAGGCAAAAGACTTGAAGAGACAATTGTCCAAAGAAGAAATACAAATGGAAAAGAAACACATGAGAAAATGTTCAACATCATTAGCAATTAGGGAAATGCAAATCAAAACTACAGTGAGATATCATTTCACATCTACTAGAATGGCCACTATTCTAAAAGCTGGAAAACTGTTAATCTTGGAGAGGATGTAGACAGGATGGGTTATTCACTATTAGTGGGAATGTAGAATGGTACAGCCACTGTGGAAGACTGTTTGGCAGCTCCTAAGGAAGTTGAATATGGATTTGCCATGGGACCTGGCAATACAATTACTAGGTATATACCAGAAGAACTGAGAACAGAGACATGAACAGACATCTGCACACTGATGTTCATAGGAGCGGTATTCACAATTCCCAAAAGTTCAAAACAACCCATGTGTTCATCAAGTGATGAGTGGATAAACAAATTGTGGTGTATACACACAATGGAAAATTATATAGAAGAAAGAAGGAATGAAGTTGTGAAGCATATGCCAACATGGATGAACCTGGAAGACATTATGTTGAGTGAAGCAAGCCAGACACAAAAGGACAAATACTATATGATTGTTCTACTATGAACTAAATATATTGTGTAAACTCATGGAGCTAATAATTAGAATACAGGTCACCAGAAAATAGAATGAGGGTAGAGAATGAAAAGCTGAGGGTTAATCTGTGCAGAATTGATTAAAAGGTTGTTTGTATACTTTTGGAAATGAATAGAAATGGTGAGAGCACATCATATTGTTTGTAACTAGCAAAGCTATTATATGGGTATGACAATGGTTGAAAGGGAAGTATAAGGTCATGTATATTACTAGCAGGAAAGTTAAAACTGTAACATGGGTCTTATAAGTTAGTAAAACCTCATGTAAAACATGAATATAGGTGATATTGCATAAATAAGACTGTATTTACAAAATATAGATACAAATATACTAGAGAGAAGGAAAAAGAATAGCAGCTGTGTAAGGCAGGGGAAGCATAGAGAGATTGAGAGGTGATCAGCTTTGTTTGTTCATTTGTTTTTTGTTTATTATTATTTTTAGAATATTGAAAGTGCCCTAAGTATTACTGAAATAATGAAAATGCACTAATAAGGATTGAAGAGATGAATGCACAAATATGTGATTACAACGAATGCTATTGATTGTACATTTTGGATGGATTTATGCTTTATTTGTATCAATAAGTTTGATTTGTTAAAAAAATAATTTTTCTTGAATCCATCATAATTAGTTTTAGGGCAGTCACCTAGCCTAAATCTAAAGAAAGACAAGTCCTCACAAGGAAAGATGGGACAAACCAATTAGTCATCTAAGGCAGAACATGGGCGGAAAGATACTAGGTACCATAAAAGCAGGTAAAAATAATCCAGGTAAATTGTTATCAATTTTATAAATTCCAAGAGTCTAGCATTAGTGGGTGGATGCACTTGGAACAAGAAACATAAAGGCACCCATATTCTCTGCAGAAGTTCATCGGGTGCTCCCTAAAGGATTGGGGAACAGAGCAAGAAACTGGAAAGGGACTTACTAGGTGAGGCAGTCATAAAGAAAAGAATCAATCTCTGCTGCAGGAAAGACCCAGAGCCCAACATGGACCTTTATCATAGGTCAAAAGTCTTAAGAGCCACAGGGGAAGGGGAGCAAATGCTGTCATTTTCTAGGCACAAGGGGAAGATCAACTGGAACTGGAGGAAGGATAGAGGAAAATAAACCTCTATTATCAAGGTGGGTCAAGACAGAATACTGCACTGGGAATTCTATACAAATACCATTAGTAGTTTCTAACCACTGGAGGAGAATAAATTAAGAGTCTCTCCTATAAAGTTTTCCAAAGGTACAAATTAGATATTACATCATTAAAAATAATAAGTGTATATTAAAATGTATAGGAAAAGAATTAAAAATTACAAATAATCTATGCACAATAAAGCAATGGTGAAGATTAAAACAAAACGTTTCAAAGTAATCATTTAATTCAAAAGAAGGCAGAGAGAAAATAAATAAGAAAGAAGGCATGGAACAAATGGAAAATAAGATAGAAACATGGTTATATTAATCCAATCGTGCCAATAATTGCACAAAATATAAATACTCTAACGACAAAAATCAAAACCGATTGCAAGATTAAATTAAGAAAAACAAGACTCATTTCTTTGCTGTCTACAAGAGATTCACTTTAAATTTGAAGAAAGTTATAGGATAAAAGCAAAAGGACAGGTTTATTTTTAGTATACAAAAAAAATCATAAAAAAATAGAGTGAATATGTTAGTATAAATCAAAGTGCAATTTAGAACAAATAATATTACCAGAGATTAAAGGAGATATTAATAAAAAGACATAACAATCCTAAATGTGTATACCCCTGACAATAGACCTTTTAAATATATGAAACAAAGAATTAATACACCTGAAAGTAGAAATAGAAAAATCCACAAATAAAGTTAGCGAATTCAAGAGTCTTCTGTCACTAATCAATAGAACAAGTAGACACAAAATCATTAAGGACAAAGAGTATTTTGATAACATTATAAAACAATTCCACTTAATTGACATTTACAGAACACTATCCTAACAACACCAGAATACACATTTAACCAAGTGCACATGAAACATTCGCCAAGATAAATCATATTCTGTTTATAAACAGAACGTATTTTAGCATATTAAAATAAACATATTTTAACTAATTTAAAAATTTGAAATCATGCAAAGAATGTTCTTTGACCACATGGAATTAAACTAGAAAACAATACCAGAAAGAGACTTAAAATTCTCAAATATTTGTATATTAATTGCTACAATTCTAAATAACTCATAGGTAAAAGAAAACTTCACAATTGAAATGGAAAAACATTTTCAATTGAAGGAAAATAAAAAATATATATATAAGTAGATATATTTGAAATATCAAAGTCTATTTTAAAAAGCACCAAAACTCATTTAAAAGTTAGGTATAAATTTACTAAAACACATGCTGAAAATTATCAAGACTGATGAGAGAAGATATAAATTAATGGAATTATACACCATGTCAAGATGTTAATTGCCTCATTATTCATTTATGAATTAATTCAATTCCAACCAAATCTGTAGCAAAATATTTTGTATATTATTTTTAGATACCAATATCATATTTCTGATACATGTGAAAAAGCAAATGAATTAGAAAAACCAACACAAGTTTGAAACAAGAACAAAGCTGGAAACTCACACTACTTGAATTCAAACTTATTCTAATGTTACAGAATCAAACAATGTTTTCCTGACATTAGAGTGACATAGATCCATTGACACTGTGGAGAATAATTTGTATTTTCACTTTACATTTATATATTTATGTGTGTATGTGAACTCTAAAAGTACCTTAGATTTAAATATAGACCTTAAAAATATAAAGATTCTAGTTGGAAACACAGAAGGAACTATACATAACACTACATTGGGCTATAATTTCCTAAATATTATACAAAACACAGAAAAGTTCATATATTTTCCTTTATCAAAATTAAATTTTCTGCTATTTGAAAGACACTGCAAAGAAATTGAAAAGCTAAGTGACTGTCTGGAAGAATATATTCACAAATCACTTATCTTGCAAAGAATTATATTTTAAATATATAGGTAATAGAAAAATTAATAATACAAAACACTAATGATCTTTAAAAATTGAAAAACATACACTTCATGAAAGAATATATAAGCATGCCAAGTAAGCACATTAAAAGATAGCAATATCATTATTCATTAGGGAGTTATAAATTCTATCCAATATATGATGTCACTAAATTAAAGAAAAATACTGACAATACTAAGTGTTGAAGAGGATGTGACTATCAACTGGAACTCATTTCTTATAAATTTATAAATACACTTATCATATGAAACAACAATTCAAGTCCATGTATGTTCACACTAAAACATTTTTGCAATTATTTATAGTGGCTCTATCTATTAATTCCCCAAATTTGGAAATAACCCAACTATCCTTACCTGGACAATGAATAAATACACCATAATATTTCCATACAATATAATGCAACTCAAGGATACAATGAAACCAAATAATTATATTTATATGTATCATGATGGATAGTTCTTACATACATTAGACTGAGTAAAAGAAGTTAAAGTCAGAAAATTGCATTATGAATTTTTCCCTTTATTTGACTTTCTGGAAGAAGCCAACTGTATGAATGGAGATCAGATCAATTGTTACCACAGGATGTGAGTGGAGGAAGGTGTGTGCTACAAGGAGCAATGGAGTAGTTGGAAATTTTTATATTTGTATTGTGATGGTGATTATAACACTGTATGGATTTGTGAAAACTGATTAAAAGGCATACTAAAAAGGGGTAAATTTTACTCTGTGTAATTTACAATTCAATAAACCTAACCAAAAATCAGCTATATTAAAAAGATTACAATAAAGTGACAATTCACTTTTAAAAATTATGGATGACCAAAAACAATGAAATAACGTTATTTAAGACTGAAAGAAAAGAATTTTTTACCCAGGAGACTATATCCAGCAGAAGTGTATTTCAAAAGTGAAGGCATCAAAGAGTTGTTTATTGACACACAGAATCTCAGAGAATTTTGTCACAGGAGACTTACTCTAGAATAAATACTAAAGGCAGAATAAAAATGATCTTAATGGCATCCAGATAATACAGAAAGGAATGAACCACAACAGAAGAGGTAACTATAATCAATATCTAAATTAAAACTACCTAAAATAATAAATATAATTATTTATATGTCTGAGAATTTAAATACATGTAAAATACACATGAAAATACTGGTGCAATGGGTAAGATATGTAAATTGGATTAAAGAGCTATGAGTTTATTACATTGTTTCTGAAGCATTTAAAGTGTTAAAGGTGTTTTCTAGTAACTAATGATCACTAATAATTTCTAGAGATACCAAAGAGAATATAATATAAGAATGTATGATTAACAAATTAATGGAAGTTAAAATGGAATTAAAAACAAAAACTTTGATTAATCAAAAAAAGGCATGGAGGAAGATAAAAAAGAATAAAAAAATAGGCACTAATGCAAATCAAGATGAAAAATTTAACACTATATCATTAATTGCATTAAACATAAATGAAGTGAATACACCAATTAAATGCAAAGATTGTCATACTTAATTTAAAATACATGCTGGTAGTGAGAAAGAAACATAAATATTCATTTACTATATATTTAAAACTAAAAATGTGGTATTAACTGCAAAATATAGATTTCCATGTATCTAATATCCAACAAATTAAAACTCATAAGGTCTAGCATCCAATCAAAAAATTACTAGGCAAGCAGAAATGTAGGAGAATATGACAAATAATTAGCAATTAAATATTCAAAACTAATACAGAAGTTACAGAGATGTTATAATTAGTAGGTATGGATTATAAAACAGTTAATATGAAAATACTCATATGATCAAGAAGCTGGAGGAAAGATAGGACATGCTAAGTAATGACAGCTCTAAAAATAAAATCAAAATTCTATACATTAAACTATAGTGTCTAAAGTGAAAAATAATCTAGTTAAGAATATTGGTAAATTAGCATTTTACAAGAAGGTCACTAAAGATGAAGACACAGAAATAAAAACTATCCAAAATTATATACACAGAGAAATTTTTAATAGACTGAAAAATAATGAAGAGAGCATGAATAAAGTCTGAGATAACTCTTAACTGTCCAAATATATGTGTAATTGGAAACCATGGAGGAGCAGAATAAGAACGGAATGAACACGTACTTGAGGAATTATAAAAGACTGATTAAACTATATATTAAACTCAAAAATTAAAAAGTTCAATAAAACCGAAGCACAGGAGGTTTGGGAAAAAAAGAAAAAAACTCCAATGAAGTACATCATAATCAAGTTGCTCAAAAAGAGGAATAAATAGAATATTATGAAAACAGAGAAAAAAGAAGATACTTTGTGTACATAAAAAGATGGCAGAAGAATTCTTGTAAAAGCAATGTAAGCAAGATACTATCAAAACAACAATTTTAACGTATACACTGAGGAAAGTGTCAACATAGAATTCTTTTTCCATTGAAAATATCTTTGAAAAATGAAAGTGAAACAAAGACTTTTTCAGACATATAAATGCAGTAAAAATCCATCAGCATCCAACCAATACCATAAGATATGTTTAAAAGAATGACTTTAAGAAGAAAAATGATACTGGAGCGAAACCAGGCTTTACACAAAGGAATGAAGATTACTGGAAATATGTAAATATAGATATTTTATTTTCCTATTATTTAAATCATAATCACTGCTTAAAGCAAAAGTGATAATCAAAATATATTGTGGGATATATAAAAATGTAGAAGCATATGTATGGCAACAATAGTACAAAGGTTGGGTGCAAATAAATGAAAGTATACTGTTGTAAACTGTTTATACTACATGTAAATTAGTACAATATCACTGGAGAGTAGACTGTGACAATTTTGTTTTCCATACTATAAACTATAAAACACTCACTAAGAATAACTCAACAAAGAGCTTTATCAATAAATCAACAAAGGAGATAAAATTGAATTATGAAAAACATTCAATTCAAAAATGGGCAAAAGTTCTAGTAAAAAGAATAATTGCAGGAGGAACACATAGAAAATAAATAACAAGATGGTATAATTACATTTCAACTAATCAATAATATCTTTAAATATAAATGGTCTATAAACAGAAATTAAAAAGCCAGACATTCTAGATTCAATGAACAATCATGACCAGTTATACAACAATATAAGAAACCCATTTTAAATATGAGACAGATGTAATTTAAAAAGTAAAAACATGGAAAACATTATAGCATGCAAAGATGAAACATAAAAAAATTGAGTAGCTATGTTAATATCAAAGTAGAATTTAAAAAATAATATTACCAGGAATAAAATGAGTAATTGCATAATGGTAAAGTATTGAATTCAACCAGAAGAAACAATAGTAGTAAATGTGTTTGCACCTAATAAAAGTGATTCTAGATACATGCAGGAAAACTTGATAGAAATTTATGGAGTAATTGACAAATTCACAATTATTGCCGGACATAGCAATACATCACTCTCAATAATTTGCAGAATAAGTACACATAAAATTAGTAAGGATATAGAAGACTTGAACAACTCTATTAACCAATTTGACCTATTTGACATTTATAGAACATTATATCCAAAATAAAATACACATCTTTTCAAGTGCACATAGAAAATTTACAAAGATGTGCAGTATTATGAGGTCTAAAATAAACTCAAATTTAAAGACTTCAAATCAAGTAAAATATATTCATGACCACAATGATTTAATGTAGAAATTCAAAAGAGAAGGATATATGGAAAATTCCCAAATATTTGAAAGTAAAATAATACTTATGGGAAGAATGAAAAAATAGGAATTTAGTATTTTGAAATAAAATGAAAATCAAAATGCTACATAACAAAATTTGTTGGATGCTACTACTATTACATGCCTATATTATGGAGGAGGAAATGTCTCAAATTAATAATCTCAACTCCACCTTAAAACAATAGGAAAAGAAAGAAAAAATAGCCTCAATGTAAGCAGAATATAGACATAATATGTATCGCAACAGAAATCATTGAAAGAGGACACTAACCAACAAAGAAATAAAAATTTTAAAACAAAATTTGATTGTTTGAAAGGATCAATAAAATTGACTGAACTGTTAACTAGACTAATAAAAGAAAAAAAAGGAAAAGACACAAATTACCAATAAAATAATATCTACATAAATTAGAATAATAATCAGGAAATATTAATAACAAATTTTACCATAAATTTGCAAATTGAGATGAAACGAGCAAATCTCTCAAAAGACAAGTATTTACAAAGTACTATATCAAAGAAAGGGATTGAATTCACAGGTACAAAGTCTCATTAATGTAGTCTCAAATATCTAAAGAAGAAAATAATGCCATTTTTACACAAATTCACCCAAAAAATGAAGAAGACAGGATTTTTCAAAACTAATTATAAGACAGAATTATCATAACCAGATAAATTAGTTACAAGAAAATACAAATATTGACCAATATCCCTCTGAAAAATAAATGCATTTAAATTGTTAGCAACACGAATCCACCAATATGTAAGAAGGAAGAAGGACAATATGCCATTATAAGTAGGTTTGTCCCAAGGATATAAAATGGAGTTAACATTAGAAATTAGATTAATGCAATTAACCAAGTTAATAGACCAAATGTCTTAATTTGCCACAGGGCTGCTGGTACAAAGTACCAAAAATGGGTTGGCTTTTATAAAGGGGATTTATTTGGGGTAAAAGCTTACAGTTCCAAGGCTGTGAAAAGTTCAAATTGAGATTCCATAAGAGGTGGCTTCTCTTCAAAGTCACTTATTGAAGCAAGATGGCCACAAATCTCTGCTGAGGTTTGAGCTGAGGGCAACCAGGCATAGGGCACAACCACAGGAATAGATTAGTTTAAAAACATAATCTTTCTCTTTTAGGGATTCATAAAATAATCTCAAATTGCCACACCTTCCTTCTTACTTCATTTTTTGAAAGTGTATTTCATAGATTTCTCTCTTTTAAACCAAGTATTCATATTTGGGTATATCTCTAAAAATCACCTAGCAAACATTTTGACTCCCATACACACCTATGCATTCATACATTCTTAATGTGCATGAAACACCATGATTGTTTAGAAATGACTCCTCCATAAGACCCAGATTATTTGAGAAACACTTCTAAATTATCCATTTATTTTTTCAAATATACATACAAAAATCATCACTGTTGCCAGCATAATATAATTTCTGTTATGCAATTGTTGAAATAGATTGCTATTCAACTTCTTTCATGTTAAATACTAAACAGAAATGGCTTTAATTCCACAGATTTTCCTAATCTCACTTTCAGAATTGCTTATTCTACTATTAAATTGTGACTGTTAGGACAGTAGTATGTTGCAGAATATAGGAGAGGCTTATTAGCCATTGATTCATTACTTCTCTCCTTCATAATCTACCCTGTAAATAAAGAAGATATATATCTTCAATAAACCCAATGGAGGAAATGAAAAGTTTGTCTCATGTCTTTCTTTTATGGAACACCTAATATGGAGTTTCTATGCTCTACAAAGCATGATAAAATATCTAATGTTATTCTCTTTTGGTCAGATGTCCCCTGGTTTATATCTAGTGTTTATTTTTTAATTAAAAATATAACAGTTTTAATGATTTATTAAGGTACAATTGACATAAAATAAACATCAAATGTTTAAAATCTGCAAGATGATATTTTTAAATATATGTATATACCCAGAAATTCATTATCATAATCAATATAAGAAATATTCATGCCACCAAAAGGTTTCTTCCAACCTCTAGGTAATTTTATACCCCAACATGTAATCTGCTTTCCACAGGCAACTGCTGATCTGCTTTCTTTCACAATATGTCAGTTGGCATTTTATAGAATTTATATAAATGCAATCATAAATTATGTGCATTTTCATGTTGGCTTCTTTCAGTATTTATAATTACTTGAAGGTTTATTCATATTGTTCTGTGTATCAATAGTTTTAAGTAGCATGTATATGCTACTCAGATGGACATTTGGGTTGCTTGCAGTTTTTGGCTTTTGCAAATAAAGCCTAAATGAAGATATGTGTAAAAGGCTTTGTATGGGTATATGATTTCACTTCTCGTGGGTAAACGCTTAGGAGATGAATGAAAGTATCTGATGGTAGGTGTTATATTTGAAAATATTTTGCCAAACTGTTTTCCAAAATGATTGTAACATTTCACATTCCCATCAGCAGGTTTTAAGAGTTACAGTTGCTCCATATCTTTGCCAACTAGTATAATTTATTATTAATTTAGAGATTTTATTACGTATGCCATCATATCTATTTGTGGTTTTAAGCAACATATCTCTAATGACATCAAGTTGAGCATCTTTTCATGATATTATTTTCCATCTGCATATTTTTAAAAGATAGTGTTCAAGATTTTCCCTATTTTTAATTGGATTGTTTGTTTTCTTATTATTGAGTTTTGAGAATAATTTTAAGTTTCTGAATACAAGTCCTCATCAGATATATGATTTTCAAGTGTTTTCCCCAATCTGTGAATTCTTTTTTTTAAATATATATTTTTTAATTTTTCAAAGATACTTAGATTACATAAATGTTACACAAAAAGTATAGGGATTCCCATATGCCCCACTCCCCACACCTCCCACACCTTCCTACATAAACATAGTGTGGCACATTCCTTGAAATAGATAAATGCATTCTGGGGCTTTGCTACTGAGCATGGACAATAGTGCACATTGTAGTTTATATTATCTCCCACACAATTCTACAGGTTATGGGAACATATATAATGGCCTATATCTGTCGTTGCAATGTCATTCAGGATGATTTCCAGGTCACAGAAAAAGCCCACATATTATACCTGTTTTTCCCTCTCCCTGCCCCCAGAGGCTCCAGTGGCCACTGCCTCCACATCAATGTTGTAATTTCTTCCATTGCTAGAATCACTATAAGTCTATAGTAGAATACCAGTAAGTCCACTCTAGTCCATAGATCATTCCCCAATCCTGAGGATTCTGGCATGGTAGTGTCCATCCCAGCTCTAATTGAGTGGGGGTTTCGATCTCATACAGCCAATGAATGAGACTCTCTTGCTTGCAGTTGTAGGCTCTCTCGTTTCCTTGGTATGGTGATTGTCAGTCCTTACCCACTTGTTAGTTGTCCTAGGTGACTCCAATGAACTGGAGAGTAGGTGTTGCAACTCTTCTGAGGCTCAGGGCTCAGCTGGCACATGGACAGCCCAAAGATTCAAGTCTCTTGGATGTACACTCACTTTGAAGTCTCTTGCCATATAAACTCATTTGTCTTTACCTTTCTCCCTTTTATTTGGGGTCTTTTTCCAGTCTTGACACACTGGTTTTTCCTCCCCTATTAAGAACTGCCCAGGCTCTTGAAAGACTCCCGCTCCTCTATTTGAGAACATATTGCTGCTCCCCAGGATGGGAGTCCAACTCCTTTTCACTCATTATGTGGGTCTCCACCCACTGGTACAATTCATTATGGCAAAATGATCACTCATACACTCCTTAAAAGCTTACCTCAGGTGTGCCCTGTCCCGAATGCCCCCCCACCAACACCCAAACCAGTAACTCTTCCTTGTCATATTGCCATAAGAGCATTCCCAAATTTGTACTTTCAGCCACATGCCAGCCAATCATCTATGTTCACCTGGTCCCTCCCTCAACCCTCCCCCCAGTTCTATGGACTGTCCAAACCACCCTACTCACTCTACCCTCCTGTCAAACCTGCACTGCCCAAACCAATAGTATCATTACACTCCTGTCATATCCCTTCAATGCCCAACTACACATTTCTACCTTATCATAGATTGTATGGACATTGGTTCACAACCTTCTTCTCCCTTTCTATTTCCTGTAAATCCATCTCCCAGACAATAGCTCTCTGAGTCTGCTCGATTTGCTTAATTCATATCAGTGAGGTCATGTAATATTTGTCCTTCAGTGCTTGGATTGCTTCACTCAACATAAGGTTCTCAAGATTCACCCATGTTATCCCATGTATTAGCACTGTATTCTTTCTTACAACTGAGTAATATTCCATTGTATGTAGGTACCACATTTTGTTTATCCATTCATCTGTTAATGGGTATTTGGATTGATTCCAATTTTTGGCAACAGTGAATAATGCTGCTATGAACATTGGTGTGCATATATCTGTCCGTGTCCTTGCTTTCAATTCTTCTGGGTATATACCCAGCAGTGGGATTGCTGGATCATATGACAGCTTTATAGTTAGTTTTTTCAGGAACTGCCAAACTGTCCTCCACAATGGTTGGACAATTCTAGATTCCCACCAGCAGTGGATTAGGGTTTCCATTCCTCCACATCCTCTGCAACACTTGTAGTCCTCTGATTTTTTTTAATGCTGCCAGTTTAACGGGTGTAAGATGATATCTCATTGTAGTTTTGATTTGCATTTCCCTAATAGCTAGTGATGTTGAGCATCTTTTCATATGCTTTTTAGCCATTTGTATTTCTTTCTTGGAGAAGTGTCTTTTCAAGTCACTTGCCCATTTTTTAAATGAGTTGTTTGTCTTTTTATTTTCGAGGTGTAGGCTTTCTTTATATATGCTGGATATTAGACGACTATAAGATATATGGTTGTCAAATATATTCTTCCATTGGGTAGGCTGCCTTTTTACTTTCTTGATAACCTCTTTTGAGGTGCAAAAGGTTTTAATTTTGAGGATGTCCCGTTTATCTATTTTTTCTTTTGCTGCTTGTGCTTTGGGTGTGAAGTTCATGAAGCCATTTCTTATTACAATATCCTGTAGATGCTTCCCTACATTATCTTCCAAGGTCTTTATGGTCTTGGCTCTTATATTTAGATCTTAGATTCATCTTGAGCTGATTTTTGCATAAGATGTGAGATGGTGTTCCTCTCTCATTCTTTTGGATATTGATGTCCAGTTCTCCAAGCACCAATTGTTGAAAAGGCCATTCTCTCCCAGTTGAGTTGGCTTGGTGGCCTTGTCAAATATCAGTTGACTATATGTGAGAATTTATATCAGAACTCTCAATTCAATTCCATTGGTCAGTATATCTATCCTTATGCTAATACCATGCAGTTTTCACCACTGTAGCTTTGTAGTATGTTTTAAAGTCACATAGTATGATTCTTCTATTTCATTTTCCTTTTTCAATATGTCTTTGGCTATTTAGGGCCTCTTAATCTTCCAAATAAATTTCAGTTAGTTTTTCCAATTCAGTAAAAATTGTCATGTTGATTTTTATTGGGATTGAATTAAATCTGTAGATTAGTTTGGATAGGATAGACATCTTAATGATGTTTAGTCATCTTATCCATGCACAGGGAATATTCTTCCATTTATTTAAGTCTTCTTTGATTTCTTTAACAGTGTTGTGCAGTTTTCTGTGTATAAGTCCTTTATATCTTTAGTTAAATTTATTCCTAGGTTTTTGATTCTTTTAGTTATTATTTTAAATTAATTTTTTTTCTTGATTTCGTCCTCAGATTGCTCATTATTGGCTTACAGAAATGCTACTGATTTTTACACATTGATCTTATAACCTGCAACTTTATTGAACTCATTTATAAGTTCTAGAAGCTTTGTTGTAGATTTCTCAGGGCTTTCTATGTATAGGATCATGTCGTCTGCAAAAAGTGAAATTTTCACTTCTTCCTTTCCAATTTGGATGAATTGTCTTTTTATATTCTTAAAAATGTATTTCAGATTATGGAAGTTTTTACTTTTGATGTAGTCCAAATTTTCATTTTTTAATATTTTAGACTGCCTTTGGTGTTTTATCTAAGCAGTCTTTGTTTATTGAAAAGACTATCCTTTCTCCACTGAATTGACTTTAAAAATATGATGAAAGTCAATTGAACATATATATTTAGGGGATTTCAGGATTTTCTGTTCTTTTCCACTGCTATTTGTCTATTTTGACACTAATATCACACTGAATTTTTTATAAAATTGCTGGGAAGGCAACGACATACCTAGTGGCCATCTCCCAACACTCACCAGACTTTTCCTTTTCCACTGTGTGCACATATTTCAATGTTTCCATTCTGTCAGCCAGGGGCGATGGTATGTCTAATAAAAAGTCCTGGCCATATCTTAAACCTGGAAACTGAAAACAAGCAGCCTCAACTGTTTATCAGAGGGTGAATACTCAGTGTCAGGGCTCCTTTCCCCTGGTATGTATAAACTTCCAGCCCTTCGGCTGCACAGATTTATCTTTCCTCTCTGACATTATATAGGATATGCTGAGACGCAATACCCTGAGCCTGACCAAAGCAGTTGGCCTCCCTGAGAGATGGGTCACAATGGGATCTCTTCCCTTGTTTTTTCGAACCTTTTGAGCTGTATAAGTAATAAAACAGTCAGAACCTTAAATAGAACCTGTTGTGACTAAGCCTGGATTCCCACAATGTACCACAGATTTTGGCATGGCAATCAGGGTGAATGAGGAAGTATGGAATGGGTTGACTATTTGGCCATATTTTTCATTACACTGGCAGTTCTTTTGTATGGGAAAATCTTGGGCAACACAGGATTCATGACTTTGTGGGCTAAACTGAGAGTCAGACTTGTCTTACAAGTTTAGCCCACAAAGCCATGAATCTTATGTTGATCAGTCCATGGCTAGGAACCCTAGGGCATGCTATCTCCTTTCTCTCGAGGAAGGGTGATGATAAATGGGCCTTTGAGAATCCGTCCATGAATATCAGGTGTTGGTTAGCTGGTTCCACACTGAGATCAATGAGGTTGGGGCTTCCAACACCCAACATACATTCCCATGGCTCATGATTTCTTTTATATGCTCTCATTCTGGAACAAGGCATACCCATACTCAGGACACCCAGACTGATCTAGGTTTTAAGCTGGTCATTATTTAAAAGACTATTAGAACTGAAGATGGAGACCTGGAAGTGAAAAAGAAATTATAAGCTTTTACAGAGAAGGAGATAGGTATGGACAAAGGTCTGGAGAAGAGCCCCTTCATGGCTATCCCAACTTAATGAAGAGAAGCCACCACTGCCCTGATCAAGAGGCTGAATGGAAGAGTCTTGGCCAGAACACGTCCAAGACCGTCCTCCAATAAACTCTTAGTCAGTTCCAGTTAAGGGATGAGGAGGCAGGGGTGGAGAAGTATTAGCTGAGAGTGAAGCCACAGGAGTTCTGTGTCCACTCTCTCTGTTTCACTGGAACCTTCAGGAAGTCAGACAAGCATATCCCACTCTGGGTGACCTCCCTCCCTGGAATTCCAAAATTCCAACAAGCCTTGGATTAAAAAGCGGGTATTTGTGCATAGATATTCCACCCCAGCCAGAGGGATTTAGCCCCTCACCAGATTCCCATTTTATGGTAGTACAGTGAAGATTTTACTAGAAGGAGGCTTCCTGAGTAGTGTGACAAGTTGGTTCTGCTCCTCACCAGAAGGCTTAATCGGGAGACATGATAAAGCAGGTTTATCATACCCTCCCTGCTTTGAGCCAGGGACCCAGTACTTGAAAAGTGGCCACTGTGGTAATGGACAGAGGAACCAGACTGGAGGGCAGTAGACTCCTGTCTGTTAGCCCAGCAAGTCCTGATACCCACAGGTTAGGTCAGTGGTTACCCCTTCCTCTACCCAAGCTATGTTCTTATGGCTACTAGAACAAGGATGTACCAAACGATGCCATAGATGGAATCTCCATTGCAAAAATTGGGGAAAAAAATAAACTAGAGGGAAGGACATGGGTTGAATAAGGACAATCTGCCCCTGCCTCACTCCTCCCCACAATGTCCAGATACAAGCAGTAGAAGAGGATGAGGATCCTACAGATCTCCCACTTCTCTTTGTGGTCCTGACTGAGGAGTCTGGGCCCTGGGAGGAACCTTTTTAACCAGACTTGATTAAATTGAAAATGGTCTAGGGGTGGGGCCAAGGCCCCTGATCAACTCCTGAGGTAGAATGCCATACACCCAAGTATGTGTACAATTTGGGGGCAATGAACAAACCTTGATGGCACTTTTAGGTATAGACACCCAGGTCACTATTGTTCTGGGAGATGTAGAGTAGAGGGGGTGATGAAGAGCACTGGGAGTTTTCAGGCATTCCACATGGTTGTGGGGAGGGGAGGTGACTAATAACTTTTGTTTGTTTCTTTGGCCCTTTGCCTGCCCCTATAGCTACGCTTTCCACTGGAGAATGCATTATTGGAATTGATATCTGCATATCCCAAGAGTAAGTGCAAGAATATACTCATCCATCCCCATAAATTCTGGCTATCATGGTGGGGAAAGTGACAGACCTTGTACCTCCAAGCCTTCTTGCTTCACTGTCCAGCATTGGCAATAACACCTCCATAATGAGAAGAAGGATATTATTGAACTCATAAAGGTCCTTCTAAATTTGGATGTCCTTTGCTCCACTATCTCTGCCTATAATATCCCAGTGTGGTTAGTGAAAAAGGTGAATGGAGTGTGGTGGCTGCCTGTAGACTGGCAGAGCTTAAATACAAACATGCCTTCTTTGACACCTGCAGTCCCAGACATTGTGCTATGTGCATATTAGTGCCAGAATATTTTTCATCTCAGTATCTTCCTGAAACCCCATATATCATTTGACACAGAAATGCAGGTAGTTTCCACTGTGGAAAGGAGGAGGAGCAGGCCCTGTAGGAGGCTAAAGTAGCCATTTTAGCTGCACTGCCTCTAGGACCTTTATAACCTTAATCTTAATTCAAACTACAGGTTTCTGCCTCCTGGACCCAAACTGATTGCTCTCTCTGGCAGAAGGAGGGAGCAACATGAAATCATAGACTACTGTTTTTTCCTGACCAAGAAGTTCCTAGATGCAACTGAGTGCTACTCTCTGTTCAAGAGGCAACTTTGCAGCATGTAATTTAGCCATGATGGAAATGTAAATATTACCAAGACCTCCCAGGTCCTACTGAAACCAGATATCCCATATCGTCCTGGGTCCTGAAATCAGAATACTCACCCAGTAGTGCCCAACAAATGGAAGTGGTACATTCAGGATCACACTTGCCAGTGTCCCAAGGGTATGACACACTTGCATGAGTAGATGGTGGATGCCCCTTTCAACAGTACAAGACTAGATAAGAGCCTGTGGTGGTTTGAAGCTGTATGTACTCAGAAAAACATGTTCTTAAATCTAATCCATTTCTATGTGTACAGACCCATTATAAGTAGGACCTTTTGATGAGGTTGTTTTACTTAAAAAGGTGCGTCTCACGTCAATCAGGATGGGTCTTAATTATATTGCTGGAGACCTTTATAACTGGAGTGAAGTCCAGAGAGAGAGAGAGAGAAAGCCACCAAAGAAGTGGCCAGAAGCTGGACATCAATGACACCTGGAAGAGAAGGGAGAGACCTGGAGACAATGCCATGTGCCTTGCCATGTAACAGAGGAGCCAAGGTTCTGTGGTAGCCAGACCCAGAAAACCAGTCTTTGGAAAAAGCATCACACCCTTGACAGCTTGATGTGGATTTTCTTTTTGTATCAAAGCTGTGATTGAATAAATTCTCAATGTTTAAATCTACCCATTTCATGGTATTTGCTTGAACAGTCTAGGAAACTAAAGCAGAGTCCTTGTCTCCCTGCATAGGCATCTTGGGGGCTCTGACCCAAGCCTTCCCTACCAGATCCTCGGTTTTGTTCACTGGATGAATTGACCAAGCTCTCATTCCACAAAACTCAATGTTGGGTAGCATTCTCCAACTTTGTTCTTTTTCAAAATAGTGTTGGATATTCTTAAGCCTTTTCATTGCCATATTAATTTTAGAATAGGCTTATCAATCAGTTTCCAATAATAGTTTCATCATTTTCTTCTAAGTCCTCATAAAAAGTCTCTTTAGCATCCATATCCCTCTATCACAGTCTTTTCAAAGCAAGCTAGTCCTTTTCCATCAAGCATCTCACAATTCCTCCAAAAAATTATCCCTTACCCATTTATAAAACTCCTCCAGCATTTCAGTAATTGCAAAAGCATGACCCCACTCCTGGTACCAAATTCTGCATTAGTCAGCCAAAGGGGTGCTGATGCAAAATACCAGAAATCTGTTGGCTTTTATGAAGGGTAATTATTTGAGGTAAAAGCTTACAGTTACAAGGCCCTAAAAAGTCCAACTCAAGGTTGATTTCTCAACCAAATTTCTTTGCCACATGTTGAAGCAAGATGGCAGGGGATGTCTTCAAGGGTTCAGCCTTCTTTTTTCTCTTAAGGCCCCATGGGCCCAGCTTCTTACAATCTCAGCTGTAAGCTGAGGGCTTGATTATTTCTGGCTCAGCTGCTCTGTTCTCTTCACAAGGTCAGATGTAAAATTATCAGGGGAATGGTTCATCTCTCTCTCTCAGGGCCACAGGATCAAATTTCTCTCCTGTGCCCTGTCTCTTCTGTGTACTTTCTTCTGTGAGTGAGTGTCCATTCCCCAAGGGGGCTGGGACTCAACCCTGAGTTATAGCCTACTGAAGTCATCAAATCAAAGCCCTAATCTTAACGTGGTTTAATCAAAGACATCTCAACTGAATCTAATAAAATCAAAGGGTATCACTCCCAGAAGAAGAGGTTAGTTTACAAACATGATCACTTTTGGGGTTCAATTGCCACATTGCCATTGTGACTATTCTCTTTCTAACTGATCTTCTCTCTACCTCTGACTGATTTCTAAATCTCTTTGTCTAATTATCTTTAGTTTTGGAACACAAGATTTATCTTTTTTTTTTTTCTTTTATTTGATTCTCCTGGGACATGATATTTTTCCTATATCTGTAGAATCATGTTTATTATTTTTTCTGGAAAATCCATAGTCATTCTCTCTTTAGATTTTTCTCTCTTCAATTTTCTCATTTATTGTATATTTTCTGTACTTCCTTTCAGTGTATATTATACTTTTGATTCTTATTTTCCATATTTTAACCCCAATTTTGTGTTTTTTATTTCCTCATCTCCATGGTGCTTTAAGAATGATTTTTTAAACATCATTTTCCTAGAGCATCTCTTTTCTCTTCCACTTTTTCATCCATTCATTGATTTTTCAACACCTATATATTTCATTTCTATTAATGCCATTTGTTGGTTTCTTCAAGTGTGGCTTTTCATTATTAATACTTTCTTGATATATGTTTAGCTTTGTAATTTTATTAATTATTTCTTTAAGCATTTTCATTCCCTGCAATTCTATTTTATGAACTTGACACATACAACATTTACAAAACTTTGGGTTTAAATTTATTATGTCTACTTTCTGCTGTCTCTCATACATAGTGACTTGACTCTCCCAAATTTGTTGATATTTAGAAATATATGAACAATTGCTCTATTCCAAATCTTTCACATTCATTCATTCACATCCTTTCTTGTGTAACTGCAGTTACTCACATGAAAGACAATGTATTTGCCTACATCTCTGATATAGGGCTTGGCCATTTGAATTGTTTTATTCAGTTTTTGCAGATGAAGTACCAGTAAGTTAAGACTTTAAAAAGCATTATATTTCTCTCTGTTTTTTGGGCTTCTACCACTACCATAATGAGATCATTCTTCATGTAGCTCACTGATTACAGATAGTGAGAACCACATAACACAGAGATGCCTCAACTGATTCTCAGAACTGTTGCTTAAAGCAGAGCCTAATCAATCAACCTGCAGACACAAAATCTGAAATAGCAAATTTCCAGGTAATCTACCTTCTAGTAAGCATTATAATATATATTTATTCTTGCATGCTGAGTTTTGTAATATTTTTCCTATTATTTGTAACTGATACAGCATGTATGATTTTAGTCTGTGAAAGTCAATGCAGCCTAACTTGTGGAATATTTCCTCTAAATGCTTCTCTCCTTCTGTTAGTTAGGGATTAGGGGGTCCTTTCAATCAAGGACACTGTAAACTGATCTTCACATGTTTTGGTTTACAGCAGAGTTTTAAATTCAGCCTATCATTAGTTGTTGAAATAGTGACTGATGCCATTAACTACAATGTTGACACAGAAGTCTATATTCAAGTTATAGAATGGGTGAGTCTCTCAAAGCTTCTAATTACTCATAGTACCTAATAAAGTGTCCTCTCTATAACGACCTCAAACTTTTTCCTAAAACAATGTCTACCAAATCAACAATAAGTATCAATGTGTGTACTCAAGATTGTCCCTGACATGTGATGTTCCTCTTAGACACTCTGGTGGTATCTAACCATTTCCTACAACTCGAAAGTAATTCAATACTTACTTAGGAAATTCAACTTTTCTTATGATTCTTGATCTTAATTAATGAGCATTTTTCCCCTAAAAGAATGTGTTTGAGGATTATCTCATGTTTCTAGCCTGTACTTATCTTTCTTTCCAAGTTTTCTAGAGGGATTGTGTAACATTAAGTCAACTCATCACTCTTTGTAATGCTCATGCATATAAATGGAAATGAGGAGGTAAGAAAAATCTCTGCTAAGTAATCTAGACACTATAGGCAAGGCAGACAACCCAAGTAAATTGGCACCCCATCAGTAGGCCTTCTCTTGGAATATATGATAACTTGTCTCCCCAAAATATCAGAGTTGGACTCATTTATAATTTCCCTACACATGGTTGTTCTGCCCCTTTTATTTGAAGCTATAGTTAGCACTATACCCATTAAATATATGTCCCAAAGACTTAAATCTTCTGGCTGTTCATATTCGGGTTGAGACCTGAACCTCAGCAGAGTTGCAGCCAACACCTACTCTCCAGTTTATCAGATTCATCCAGAACAACTAACAAAAGGATGATGATGGACAATGTCTAGCCCCAATAAACAGAGAGAGTATCCACGGCTGCAAACAAGACAGTTCCATCATCCATCTGCCCCATGGGACCTAAGCCCCCTCTCAATCAGAAGCAGAGTGGGCAACATTATCCTAAAATCCTCAAGATTGAGGAACAAACAAACATATGGTATGAATGCAACTATAGACTGAAGCAGACTTACTATTACTCTAGTAATGGAAGAAGTTGTAATATTGATATAAAGACAATGGTCACCAGAAGTTCTGAGGAAAGGGAGAAGGAAGAATAGGTTAAACACGGGGCATTTTGGGGACATTGAAATTGTTCTATATGATATTGCAATGATGGGTACAAGCCATTTTACATTTTGTCCTAATATATAAAATTGTGCCGTGCAAAGTGTAAACCGTAATGCAAACTATAGACCATGGTTAGTAGCAATGCTTCAATATGTGTTCATCAATTGCAACGAATATACCACACTAGAGAAAGATGTTGTTAATGGGGGAAACTATGTGAGGGGGAGGGTGTGGGGTATGTGGGAATCCACTATATTTTAGATGTAACATTTATGTAATCTTAAGCTTCTTTAAGAATAAAGGGGAAAAAAGGCACATGAAAAGATATTCAACATCACTAGCAATTAGGGAAATGCAAATCAAAACTATAATGAGATAACATTTCACACCTGCTATAATGGCCACTATTAAAAAAGAGAAAACTACATGTGTTGGAAAGGATGTGGAGAAACAAGAACACTTATTTATCTTTGGTAGAAATATAGAATGGTACAGCCACAGTGGAAGACTGTTTAGCTGTTCTTCAGGAAGTTAAATATAGATCTGTTATATGATTTTGCCATCCAAATACTAAGTATATACCCAGAAGAACTGAAAACAGTGACATGAACAGATATCTGCACACTGATATTCATAGAAGCGTTATTCACAATTGCCAAAATATGGAAACAATCCAGGTATACATCAACTGATGAATGGATAAATAAAATGTGGTATATACACATGATAGAATATTATTCAGCTTTAAGAAGAAATGAAGTCTTGATGCATATGACAAGATGAATGATCCTGGAGGACATTATGTTGAGTGAAATAAGCCAGACATCATATTGTATGATCTCCTGATATTAAAATATAATGAGCAAACTCATGCAGTTAATAGCTAGACTATATGTCACAAAAAGTAGAATGAGGATAGAGAATAGGGAGCTGAGGCTTAATCTGTGCAGAATTTGTAACCAGGTTGATTATAAATGTTTGGAAGTGATGATATTACACTATACTGAATGTAAGTAGCAGCACTAGTATGTGGGTATCATTGTGGTTGAAAGGAAACGTTTTGGGTTGTATATCATAAAATAGCAATAATAGAGTGGCATTTGGGCAAAAATATACCTAAAGCAAACTATTGACTGTAGTGAATAGTTGAATATAGTAATATTTTTTCATCAACTGTAAAAAATTGATTAAAAAACAATTATTTTAAGTGAAAGAAACCAGATTCAAAGTACTAAATATTGTTTGACTCCATTTGCATAAAATGTAAATAGAAATAAATTTATAGAGATGGAATTAAAATAGCAGTTATGTATGGCATGGGAAGAATAGAGGGATTGAAAGGTTACCACTAAGGGGTATGTGGTTTTACTTTTTGAAGTAATGAAAATGTTCTGAAATTGTTTGCAGGGTTGTATGTGCAACTCTTGTAATTATACAAAAAGTTGCTGAATTTATGCTTTAGCTTTGTATAGTATGTGAATATATCTCAATAAAATTGCTTTAAAAAAATCTATCCTAAAGTTTTCTTCCTGTATGTTTCTCAGTAATACTAATTTGTAGGAACACTAATTATTTGAATAAAAATAGTATATGACTACTACATATCTGACAAAAGAAATACTTTAGTTTCTAAGTTGTAAAATTTTATTTTTATTTACATATGATTTTATAATTATTTAGCTAAAGTTTACATGATTTTTAAGGGTGAAAATCCTCAGCAAATGATAATTCTTGCAGCACAAGGCTCTAACAAATATTCAACATGTGTTTGATGAAATGTGTGTTGCTTCAATGACAATGTTTTAGTTTATTTTAAAATAAATGACAGTATCAAATCACTGTAGTCACTTAGAATCCTCAGAATTTTATGTTTGATAACATCTTTTTATATATGTACAACAACTTTAATTTCAAGCTGTTATTTTGATAGGAGTATTCTAATTTCACAGTCTGCATGTTAGAGAGCCTATTTTTATCATAGCAGGGGTCAACTCAGCTTTATTTATTTATATTTTATATTCATTTTAGTGAGGTCTTACTTGGAATCATATTTTATTTCAACATTTTCAAATGTAGCAACACTTACTACCACAGCTAAGTAGTTGAAATGGATAAAAATTCATCTTCTTGTATGTGATTTTAAGGCAACTTAGAAATTTACAGTAGAATTTTTTATTAAAGAAAATACTACTATAGAAAGTGTTTCATTTCTTATCATCAGAACTGGTTTTTAATATTTAATTTAAAATGACTTGGCAATTGAAAGAAGTTGCAATCAAGAAGAGATAATATGGAGGAAGCAGGATTGTGTTTTACTAAATTACAATAATTGGGTAAGACAATCTTGAGGATTTCTGAGTGGTTAATGGTAAAATTCAGAATCCTCCACTTAAAATATGGGCAGGTGAAATATTCCAATAAGCCTTTGAAATATTCAAATATGTCAAACATACTTAGTTGTATGTAGATCTTCCTAATTACTCAGGAGGAGATTGTCTTCATCATGAACATAAACATCTAGAAACCACAAATTATTATACTGATGCCATTAAATATACGTGTCTCTGTAACATGTCTATGAGCTAATTTTTGCTGATGAGTTTATTACTCTGATTTCATTGCATTGCAGTGAATTCCTATAGGCAAGCACCTGGAAGTAATTACCTGAAAACCTTAACTATATGCACAGGTATGGCTTAGGAGAGCAAAAATATGCTTTAGCTCATGCAAAATTCAACAGCTTGCCTACTGTTACATTTCTGAGTTATGTGAACATCATCACACTCAACTTTTAGGATCTAACTAAGCCAAATTTATAAAATTCAACCTGGTTTCTTTGCTATAAATATTTTTAATCTCTATGGCCATATCTGAATACCTAAGATGAGGCACAATTTTAGAAAGAGGATATATGGCCCCTATCCTGCATTATAAAATTAAATCCTAACCAGAATTTCTATTTTCCTGGACTGTACTTAAGTTTTCTAAAAGGTAATTTCTTATCCTGTAAGTTTTTTATTCTAATTAAATAAAATTCAACACATAAATGACTTTGCAGCGTCCCTGACATCGTAAAAATCTTCATGCTTTTCTTTGTGCACTGTTTCCTTAGTCAGTGGATAGTTTTCACTTACAACCTAAAAATCTTAAAACCTTTCAATAAATCTACAAATTAGGCTATTGAAAGTGGGCATAACAGGTAGTAAAAACAAGATAATATCCATAGTAAGTGGCTATTCCAGTGTGAATAGATTGGTGTCTCTTTAATGGTTACCAATAAATCTGATCAGTCCCCCATGATATCCCTACTCTCCTCAAGAGTAGCTATATTATGGGTTCAAGGTGGAAACTACTAATGTAAATTGTACACTTTTTAGAAGCAGTCACAAATCAATTTTAATGGTGCAGATAGGGCTATCCATTTATTTAAGAAAATGCTTATTTCTATTCTCATGTTTTTGGACTGGATAGGAAGGGTATACTGGCATTTTTAGGTAAGATGAACTTTTATCAGACATTTTTATATTTACCAGAGATATTCATCTATGGCTCTTTTGACTGCATATTCATGAGATGCCACATATATCCATACTTTAGGACAATTTTGAAAAAAAAATCCACATAGCACCTCTCTGAAATATTTTATCATCAATTATTTGCTTCACAAATTTTTAACTCCTGAACTAATATAAAACATTGCACAGAAATTGCTGTGGATTCTGACAATAGGTCATCTTTATTATCTTCCAGGCAAAAAGACAATGTACTATATTGCTTAAGATTCATCTGAATGGATTGGTCATTGGAAATGTTCTATAAAACTATTAGACCTGATTGAGATATGTTTGGATTTTAGCTTGGACTGAAAGTAATGTGTTCAGGCCAATTGCATGTGAATTCTGGTCACTCTCATTAAAGTCATTTCTTGTTTGGTGTGCTTTGGACAGTCTTTATTTCATGGCTATAAGTACCAAATAACATCCAGTTTTCAATGAGTAGTTCAGGCCTATGATTCCCAGTTTTCACTTGTTAGCTACATGGTTAGGACCAGAGTACATTAGTAAGCTGGGAAATATACCTCAAAAGGAGAGAAGTTAAATGCTTAGAGGTCATGGTTTTAATCCAAATTATGATCTTTATGGCCCTTCAATGAGGTCTCACCACAAGCCTCCTTTAGAATTGTAGTATTAAAGAGAGACTTGGAGCACCATTGGCATGCCATAAACATTTGCGGTGTTACAGCATAGTCCAGCCTTGAGGATACCGAATCTCCTCACTTCTGAAAGGAATTTGGATTCTGTAACTGCCTCAAGTTTGCAATTGGTCATGAATGTAAGATTTTTAATATTGTGGCTTGAATTGGGCTTCTGCTTCAGATTAGTGGTCTTTATTGAAAATATATATATAGCTCAAAATCTTAAAAAAAAAAAAAAGAAATTCTGGTCTTAAGAAGGGAACAAAGAATTTTAGTGTTTCTCAGCAACAGGTTCTCAAAGACCACCATGAGATTGTCCTAGGTTTAGCTCCTTTTTTATGTACTTTAACTCAAGACTAAATTCCCAAGAAAAAAGTATTACAAGCTCTTTTCCTAGTGAGCTAGGCAATAACCCATGATCAGTGCTCCTACTGGAATTGATTGGAGAGGGTCAGCACGACTAAAGAAAGAGTTATCAAGAGTGAAAAAGAGTACATGTACACCATGTGCAATTTCTTAAATATACATTCAGTAATTCCTTTGCTCAATTCTTTCTAGTGAAACATAATGTAATTAGAAATATATATCAATTGTGTGCCAGGTATTGCTTGAAGCACTTTACAATATTCATTTAATCTCTAACACAACAGATGAAGAAACAGACTTGATGAGAAAGAGTCACTTACCTATAGTCACATCACAAGAAACAGCAGCTGAGATACACCAAGGCACTATGTTTCCATGTTCTACTTTCTTACTTACTACTCTACTAATCTCAATTTAGTAGAAACAAAAATCAATATGATTAAAATCTTTATCACTATCAGAATTCAATCAGTAACTTCGACAACAGATTCTGACAACCACTGCATATATTTCAGTAATTACATTTATTTAATTCTGAGTCTAGCTACTGAAGTTAGGACAAACTCTACAGAATAAAGGCAATCCTTTACAAGATTGCCTTGTAAGCACCAGTCATAAGTATGGTGTATCCAGGCCACCTATACTTCTGACCAATTGACATGGGTATAGCTATTTGCTTAGCAAGCGATAATGTCTGCCCCATTGTGTGTGTGTGTGTGTGTGTATTATGTGTGTTTCATTTTCTAACTACTAAATTGCAATATGTGAACATACATCTCCATCTATATATTTAGCTAAGTATATGTATATAATCAATAGTCTGCTTTCATTTTCACTCACCTTGCATCATTTATGTTAACTATGGTGTTAAACATTAAAACATATATGCTTATGGCATTATATTGTATTATACATAATATAAATACATATATACATACATATATAAGGAATAAAGCAATAGATGCCGTTGTTTCAAATTTTAAAATGACTGCCTGCATTGGGTGTTGCTGGGAGGGATCCGTTTCTGAGAGATGTTTTTCCATATGACAAAATCAATTACCTACAGGGGCTTTCTGAGAAAATGGAAAAGTAGAATGCACCTTATAGAACAGCAGATTATCAATATTAGTTGATAAACCAATTTTGATCCAGTAGAGATAGCTTACCAATATGGACAAGCATATCTTATTAATTAATGTATTACTGCTCCTCACTCTATAAGAAAACCCTATATAAAACGGCATGTTAATATCAGCCAGTCAGAAATTTCCTCACTTGCTTATTTATCCTACAGAAGCTTCTCTATTCCACTCCCACATTGGAGCTCCCTTCTACTTTCTGAATGAAATGCTGCCCAATTCATGAATTGCTCTATAAAGCTGTGAGATCCTAAATTGCAGGATTTTTTTTTCCTTTAACAGTTTTGATGTTGAGGGTAAGATCTGAAGGCAATTGCTGATGACATAGGAGACACAAGATATACAGGCCATGATGCCTACTGAACACTTTGAGTTTTCTGTACCCCCACTGTCTCCAAGGATTATAGCAAAGTCCCTATCAGACCTGTGCTCCACTCTCTTGTTTGAACTTTCTGATTTTACTCACCTTCAATCCAAAAGATAGTGGGCGAATCTTGTTGATGAGAAGGCTCACATTTTGAGCCTGAATCCCAGCCTTTGGTACACTGCCCTGTTTCATTATTGCTACTGCTGGTTTCTTTTCCTCTGACAAAGGTAAGAAGTGAAAAGATAAAGATGGGATTCTCAAGTTCTAAAAACTTCAGTTTTCTACCCTTTGGCACACCAGCATATTACATGCTCATAAGTTACAGAGCCAGAAACTGTGCTTATCTAACTAAATGGCAAAATCTCACCAAAGACAACCTAGAGTAGCAATGGTCATTATAAGTAATGTTCAAATTAGACAAACATATTCATTGCAAAGGTGCACTTGAGAAAAAGGTTTATAATATTTTTAAGAGTTTTCTTATCAACCGTGTATTCATAAAAAATTTTGGTTTTCTCTTTTAAAATGACAGTTTTCTTAGACTATTTGTCCACTCTTGATAAGAGGTTGAACTAGGTTATTTGAACCATCTGAGTAACATGCTTAGAAGGCAAAGATTCTGTATCTCACTAAAATAATCCCTTGTGCTTTATTTTGACATTATCACCCTTTATATTTTTAGAAGCATGTCTTCACTTTTGAAAGAACTCTAGTTGTTGTTAACAATCATGTTAACTCCTCTAATTACTTTTAAAATTTTTTTTCATTGTCACTTTGCCTAAAAAGGGAGCCAAATATTGTTTCACAATGACCCATGTCAAACCTGACAATTTTTGACATTTTGCCTTCCTACAATCAAACCCTAATCACATCCTTTAGATCTCAAACCATCTTTGGGATTTTCCAGACAGCCCATGAAAAATCACAAAGGAATTTTTTCTCTCACCTTTTAAAGACTTAGATACTAAAACTAGTTATGTTTATTTGTTATCTTATAAATTGCATGGAACAGGTTGCCAATAGAAAAATATAGCACATACCTGTTGGTTATCAGAGATTCTGCTTCTATTCATTATCTGAGCTATTTTGCATTCTCTTTGTAAATTGCAAAAAACTTCACGGTTTTATTAGCTACTCGTAAATTGAACTTGATCCTGTGATCTTGTATATATTATCTAATCTAAATGCCAGGCAGAAAACTAGCACAATTTTTTATAATATTGGACCTCCAACTTACAAAAGTGGAATAACCCTTATCCCTTGACCCACCACAGTAAAGATTTCCACATTTTCATGTCAGCCAACATACCTTCTCTAGGACAAGATGATATGAAGAGAGCAGTTATAAATATATCTAAGTTTATGAAACAGAGATTTAACTCTATGTCCAATGCTCTTCAGGCCCTCTAGGATGAAGTTGATGGCTTAGCACCAGTGGTCTTGCAAAACGGACTGGTTTTAGATACCTTGACTGCACATGAACAATGTTGCATTTATCTTAGTAAGTCTGGCATAGTGATAAATAACCACAATATTTTAAAGAGCCAAGTTAATGCATTTCATAATATCAGTCAGGCTCAAACCTTTCAATAGACAGGCTTATTTCCTGACCTAGGTTCGTGGTTTAATGGAATATAGGGAAAACTCATTCACCGTGGATTTATGCATTTGATTGTGATTGTCAGGTATTTCTTATTCAGACTGTTCAATTCTGTTCAAATTCCTTGTCACCCTCAAAACAAATTGTTGCTCTTAAGAGCAAAAGGAAATTGTGCTAGAAATGGGACGGTCTCTAGTGGACTGAGTCTGTAAGTAAAAGTAATAGACACCCTGACTCAGAGATAGGGCCATACCCATAATACACTCAGCTGAGTATGTAAATCCCACTCCAATGGTCTTAAGTGTAATTGAACAGCCACCCAGTGAACTTCACTGGAATCTAGAAAGGAGATAAATGTAAAAAATGAAAAGAAAAAATTAAAACAAAATGACTAACCAAGCCTGCTCAATTGTCTGACAAGAAAATATATCAGCAGTGGTGACTAGAATGTTTTGATCAAGTTTCTAGTGAGATCATTAGAAAATGGCCAGAAAAGACTGTTAAGTGAAATAAAATGGCTGCCTGCATTGGTTGTTGATAGGTGAGACTCCTTTCTGAGAAAGAACTTTCCATATGACAAAATCAATTGAACTTTAGGGGCTTTCTGAGAAAATGAAAAGGTGGAACCCACCCTACAGAACTGAAGATAAGCAACACCTGATGAACACCTGTTTTGTACCAGTAGAGATAGCTTATAGCACGGACAAGCATACCATACTAATCAATGTATATCTGCTCCCTATGTAAAATGGAAACAACATCACCCAATCAGAATATTTCCTTGCTTGCTTCCACATTTGTCCTATAAAAGCTTCTCCTTTCCACTCTCTTAAAGGAGCTTCCTTCTGCTTTCTGAATAGTATTTTGCCTGATTTATGAATCACTGAATAAAGCTGTGGTATCCTAAACTTCATGAAAAGTTTTTCATCTAATAAAAGTAAATGTTTTGCCTATGAGTCCACCAAACTGTAAAGATCATATCTGAAAGTGATGATTGCATCACGAATGTTAAAAGGCACATCTAAAAGAGTATCACTTTTACCATTTCTATCAACAGATTGTTTTATAAATCTTTCTATTATTTCTACATATGGTAATATTTATTGTAGTATATAGTATGTTTTATTTCTCTGTGTATATCTAACATATAATGAGCACATACAATGTTCAAGATTCTGTGTTTTACATATATTAATTCACTAATTTTCACAATTAATTATAAGGTAGATTCTACAGGTCCAATTTTATAGCTGAGGATACCAAGACACAGATATTTAAAGTAACTTGCTCAATGTTATTTAAGTAACTTCTCAGAGTTTGGAATTAATGCCTAACAGTCTGGGTTCAGATTTCTCTTCTTAAATAAAAAAACTATCTGTTGCTCCCCTAACCGCGGGGCTCAGCCGCCTGTGCCAACCTCCACCGGCAGCCTCAAAACTCACGAATCTCCTCCGTTCGGTCCATGCCGCCAATCCGCGCAGATAGATGTGCCAAGCTTCCCACTCCACGCGTGCACCGCACAGACCCCCGGGCAGGACCTTGAGGGTGGTGGGCCACATTTGTGGGAGATGTTTGTGTGGGATGTGGTGGGAGGTGTGGGAGGTGGGCAACATGGGAATCCCAGTGGGTTCCGTGTAATATTTTGGGTAATCTAAGCACCTCTTAAAATATATGTATATATGTATATATATATAAATAACATTTTTGTAAGCAAATACACATATATGCATATATATTTATATATCATTTTGCAAATGTTTGTATGTATTGTGAGAATTTTGATTTTTACCCACAATAAAAAAATAAAATAAAATAAAATAAAGCTATCATGCCTCTCACAGCAAATTCTACATAGTGAATTTTATTTTATTTCAAACAAAATAGCCTGATAAAAATCAATATTCACTAATGTTTGAGCAGCACTTATAAATTTTTAGGGTAAATCATGACTGGAATATTAGCTCAAAATCCAGGAATATTACTAAGTGGCTCAAAGGAAATCCAAATTTATATCTTAATCATTTTATTGAATTACATTCAAACTGCATCAGTTTATCAATATCAGATATAATTGTTTTTGAAGTCCTTTGTCCATTTGAAAATTAAAAATGGTAGATTTAAAATTTTTGTTATGCTACATTTAGTTTCTTTGCATGTTCTTCTTAACTTCAATAGTGCTCAAATATTTTGCCATGGCATCTCATCATTTATCATGATATAAAATCATCCAAATTTCATTTAATTTTATTGAAGGTATAGAGTAAATAATGTCAAAAATATACATCAAAATCAAGTGTTAAAATGTTTTTTAAGTGTGCTTCTTTTTCTACATTTTGAGCAGTAAAAGTTATATTCAGTTCTTACAAAATTATATATTGGCTTAGTTTATTGTGGATTTGGGGTCCCCATATATAACCTACTATATGTGATCTTTATGCTTTATGCTTTGTGATATACATTGTTTATTTTCACATCAATTTTCACACAATAGTGTAAAAGATATTTCAATTTTAGAAATGAGAAAATATAACTAAGAAACTTGGAGTTTTTGGACCGATGTCACACAGCAACTATTGGACAGAGGTAGAGCTCAACAAACTCTATTTCAAAATCAGTTCCTATTAAACATGAAGCAATACTGACTCTCATTTTTTTTTTTTAATTTCAAGTTTGTATACTTGAATGAATATTGCTTTATTCAACTTGACCTTTTGTCAAAAATTCTATGCATATATATTTCTTTGTCTTCCAATATAATATTTACATGATCCTCCTGGAACATAAGTTGGACTGTTGGTTGTTTTAAGTCTTTATTAACAATTTAGTGTTCTTGAGAGGTTCGGAGAAAAATTTTCATGGACAATCCCAGTTCTATGAGGAGTTTGAGTTTGTTTGGTGGAATCAATGTGCTCAAAGTCAAATGTCTATATCTAGTATTTAAGGACCCTTACTCTAGTATACCTTAGGAATGTATCAGGTCTCCTTGACAAAGCCGCCATTCTTGGCTTTATGTCTGAGGCTGCTCCTAATAACAGACATTCTACAGATTCTAAGTGTACGTGTGAGCCTCAGTCTTTCTATTGCTAAAACTTTTCAATAACCTTGTGATTGGTTTGCCAAGTGCAATGTTCAGTGAAAAAATATTGCTTAGGTGGTAAACAACTTTTCCTGTTTTCCATAAAGATGGTTTCTCTTCATTTTTATATTTTTATGGTGGTTCAGCAAATATCTATTGGAAGGTGATTGTCCAATTTGTCCTGTAAACCAGAACTCTACATTTTTCAGTAAATTAAATAATTCCTAGAATAAACTCTATTGATATGATTGCTATTTATATTTTGTTATATGCCATATGTTTTAGAGTTAAGCTCAGACATTTTATCTTACATTTTCTAGGAAATTTTATCTAAATATAGTTTTGATAAATTATTAATATTTATTTACTTTCTAATATATTCCTTGCAGTGATATTTACCTCTTCACATCATGAATGAAGCTGATATTTTCTGGGTTCTTCCCTGTTTCAGGTATTATATTTTGGTTCTGAGAAGAGCATTTCTCCTCAAGTGATGCACAAATTAGTAGGAAAGAATGTGTGCATATGTAGTTATATATATGTATGATGCAAATGTAAGATATGTTATAATAAATTCATACACATTGTTATCACTAATCATTGGGAACTTTAAACTTACCCTTGAAACTAGTGTACCTTACTACTGGAGGAGAAAGTAAGAGATACAGATTATAAAATTTAAATTTTCTCAGAATCTCTATCAGTAACCATTGGGAAAAGCAGCGGGCTTTGTCATAGACAATTCATTTTAATCAAACTAGCCCTCTGAACTTCACTTGATTCTCTCATCCAGTATGGTTTCCTAATACAGTTATGCTTGAGCTTGAGCTGAGCTGACTCAGGGGCTCATGAACTATGTAGTCATGATCGAATTCAGGCTGTCTTTTGGTACTTTTGACTTCTGTAACTTAGAAACATACATCATTTTAAAAATACAATCTTTTTAAGTAAAAAAAATAAGCTAAAACCACAAAAATAATAAATATAAATTATTTTCATTAATTTGTTATGATAAATGGATTGTGAGTAATAAATATTTAAAATGTCTACTCTAGAAAATTATTTGACTGACAATGAAAGGAAAATAAAGCAAAGTAAAATTAGACAAAATGTTTGTGTTTGTTTACTTGTACCTATATAATCTAATTCCTTAAAATATAGCCTTAGTAGTGCATTTTATTTCAGCCCATGTAAGTAGACAGAATATTTATTCATATAAATTCATTTATATGAATGCAAGGGATCACATGACTTAGATATGCATGAATGAATATCTAATAAGTTTTAATATTGTATATTGTGTGCATATTTTAAAAATCAAAAAATTAATAAAGTTGCAGCAACAAATATTTACAGTGCTAAGCCAATTGTATATTTGATGTATCTTTATCTACCTTTAAAATTACATATAATCCAATAACTTGTTGTGATGGTTAGGTTAATGTGTCAACTGGGCCAGGTAATTGTTTCCAGGTGTTTGTTTCAGCAAGCACTGGGCTAATTGTAATACGAGAGCATTTATCGACTTAGATCACCAGTGAGTTTACTATGTGGATGGCTGATTACATCTACATCAATCAGGGAAATTACATCATCAGTGGGTGATGTTTTTATCCAATCAGTTGAATGACTTAAAGGGGTAGTGATTTCAACATTCGGAGAGAATTTCCCAGCTTGGCGCTGGACAGGCAACTTCTCCCAGAAACTTATTAAGGACCTTTCATCAGACTTTCATCAGAGCCCCTGGTTTGTAGCCTGCCTATGCATCCCCATGGTCACGTGGGAGACTCTTTTAAAATCTCATATTATTGACAGATATCTCCTGTTGATTCTGTTTCCCGAGAGAACCCTGACTAATACACTTGTGGATATTACTTGTTGCTGTTTTAGCATCTTATAAAATCATGTTATTATTAAAATAATTAACTTTAGTGTATATATTTAAAATTAGAGAAATCTTAACCTCAATTAAATTATATATGTGAACTTATGATCTTAACAATTTAATTGCATAAAACATAAAATTCAATATTTATAATAAACCCATTTATAAGGTGTTATAATTTACCTTTAAACTTGCCACTATGCTTGGCATATATTAGTACAGTAATAATTTTAGATGCATAAACATATATGTTATAAATGACTATTTTCATTTACAAAGTGTAAGTAGTATGGTTATAACTTTACTTAGAATTGCTCTTTATAATGCTGCACAGCTCATGACTATGGATTGAGGATTTGGAATCAATTCTCTAGACTCTACACCTACTGTCACTTGATTATTTTTTCTTGCCCCTATAATATTCCTGCTCTTTGGACACAGTCACTTAATTTACCTATTTAAAGCCGTTGTAAGAAACCTTTCACTATGCTCCAAACTTCTACTAGTTTCATAATCCAGAATGTTAGATTTGAACGCTTTTGTGATTCAGGAACTTTTGTCAATAAAATGGGCAAAAACATATAATATGACTGCCCATAATTACTAAGATTGAATAAGCACTTACTCTTTCCCATCACACAAATAGCCCATAAATACATGCATATTTAAAAATAAAGGAAACTTTACAAAGTGATCAGTATATTATAAAATAAACTACTTTTAAGTCTCTTTATGTAAATTAAATTCATTTTTTTTCTAGAGGCTATCATATTAAGAGTATAGCTACAGCCACTTTCAAATTATTTGTATACATCTAATTACTTTTGCCAAAGTGTTTTTATTTGAAATAATGGAATCACTCTCTACCTACTTTTTCTGCAATATTTTTTTACTTAATATCTCCATCATTAGTACTTGTCATTGTACATCATTATTTTAGCTGATATATAATACTTCATAGGGCAAGTTTATCATACTTTAGCAGGTGAAAATTTCCCATTTTTCAACATTACAAAGAATTATGTAATTTACATCTTTTGATATGTTTTGTGTACTTGCAGAGATGGTTCTGTAGATAGACACACAAAAGTATAATTATTCATTAATAAACTCTTTTATTGCATCTCTCAGGATACGTTTGACTTGAAATAAGAGAAAACTGAACCCAAGCTGAGTTTTGCAATAAAGGTGATCTATTGGCCAAAGTAACATATGTTCCAGCGTGATTGGGATTCTTGAGGTTTGCTGAGCATCAGGTAACCAGATGCTTTCTATCTTGCCTATCTTCAACTCAAGAGCTCATGTCTTCAGCCCATCTTGGTTATAACCTGATATTGGTTTTAAGAAGACTTCATGCAGCAATCTGAACCACTTTCTGGTTTATAGCAGTTTACTTATTTGGGGTACTTTTATTTTCAGTTTTATCAGGATTTATTACTATTTTTATTATGTATTATTTATGTAGTAACTTGATATTCAGGCCCTGGAAACAAATATTACAAAGTTTAGATCCCTCACCAAGCTGATATACTTTGTAGCAGATGTTTTCAGGAAGTGAATAGTGACTCTAAAAAAAAAAAAGTGGTCCTTGAACACTGTGAAGCTGGGATGCATCTATAGGAGCGCCGAGGAATCACTTTGGGATACGTAGGAACATATTTAGTGTAATTAGAAACTCTGTTTTCACCAAGTCTTAGGATATAATTGACCTCCAAACATATATTTAATATATGTTAATATATTAACTATTTCAGTTGCAGATTATTAAATTTATCAGAATGTAATTTCCAATAAAATATAAAAGTGCTAATAATTTTCTACATATGAAATTTAAAGCATATGTGGTAATTCAATTTTTGCTTCCCCCTTGTATTCTTTTAGGCAACATGTGTTTCTTAGAGGGTAGATAGTAATAAGGTCTATAGTTCTATATTGGACAGGAGCCTTATAAATATTTAGCATTCAAAGTTGAAGCAATAAAAAAAACACTTTCAGGAATAGTAAACAAACCATCATCTAGTTACTTGTCTAGCAGTATTATATGTTGTCAAATATCCAAATATCTCAGTGATTTTACTTTATTTTTTATTGATTCCTTAGGATTAAAGTTTTATAGTTTATAAGAAAATTATCAGTGAATTCAAAATGGTACTCAGCGTAGATGTTTCCTTTTATGAATTATATAACAAATTTTATTTAATCTCTCATTTTAAAGGTGAAATAAACCTACAATAAGAAAAATATACAAAATTACAAATTATACATTTTCTACAAACTTAGTTAAATATTAATGGAAATAAAATTTCAAAGACATCAGAAATTAGTTGATATTATCACTACTAGAGAGTTGTAAATCATGAACACAAATTTGCCTTATTTAAAACAAAATTGTTTTCAAAATGACAAACTTTATCAATATAACTCATCTTCAAAAACATCAATTGCATAAATATATAGAGAGATAATAAATAAATGATATAAATAAATAAACATATACCATTCTGTGGCCGTTGGGCAGCTTGATGTAATTATGAATTCCAAAAATATAATTGGATCATGCTTGTAAACTGATTTGTTAATCTGGGCACGATTAAGTTATGATTAGGGCATTGACTGGGCCATGTCAGTAGGGCATTGAGCCCCACCTCTTGGTGGGTGAGGAATCGAATATAAAAGGCAAGGCAAAGAATAGAGTTGAAGCAGTTTTTGAGAAGCAGTTTTGATGTTGGAGAAAAGGCCCCAGAAGAAGAGAACTGAGCCATTTGCCTGATAGTCTACAGCTGACCTTGTGAATGAACCAGAAGAGCTAAGCCCAGAGACAAATGCAGCCCCAGGAAGAGAGGAACCCCAGAAGCCTGAACCCTGGCAAACACAGCTGTCTTGCTCTAACACGTGGCAATGAACTGTGGTGAGAGAAGAAACTTAACGCTTTATGGCCTGGTATCTGTGGACTTCTACCCCAAACAAATATCCTTTATAAAGACCAACCCATTTTTGGTATTTCACATTAGCACCCCTTTGGCTGACTAATACACATTCACTGTAGAAGAATTTTTCCCCTGAATCTTCCCTTTTGCTTCCATGAATTGAAAATATTTTGACCTATATGAATACTGCCTGCAACACTATTTCTGTGGCAGATTGTAAGACTACAGCACCATTATGATAAAAAATATTAAGAAAAACAAACAAACAAACAAATAGAACTGGCTGTGTATAGATTATAAAGCTCCTCCTTCCAGACAGGAAATGAATATCTCGCCTGAAAGCTGTGCTAGCAGGTTGCTTTACCTGAATCTGAAAGAATTCATAGGTTACATAGAATTGAGGATATAAAAGAAGAGCAACCTTTTTAAGTTCATTTGCAGTCTCCTCCAATTGAATATCAGTCCAGTATGGTTTAATTAAAAAAAAAAAAAATGTATTCGGGGAGGTATGTGCAAACAGATATTATATGAAAATGCACGCATATGTCACCCCCAAAATGGTCAAGATTTAAAGCTTTAAAAGGATTCAGATGTATAATCAGAAATAAGAGAATAGTAAAGTTAGCTCTTCTCTAGTTTATGCCTATGCTTCTCTGGGCTGTGAAGATTGCTTAGTCAGATTTCACATATATTAGAATTCTCATTTTTTATAGATTTCTTCACTATAACTACACTGAAAATAAGACAAAATACTATAAACTGTACTAGAAAAAGACTACTGTGTCATTTACACAAGAGTTCTTGCAAATATTTTCCAAAAGGCTGCTTTAGTCTATAGTAAATAATTGGCTTTTCTGCCAGGTGGATATTGAATTGTTTCAAAGATACTGAGCCGCTGCATCATCTTCAATTTCATACATCAAAGTCAGGCATATTGCAAATAATTAATCATGCACTTGTTTATTATTTGGGGTTAAAAATATTTTATACACTTTTTGCTTTAGAATTTATTTACAAATCCTTCCTATGTGAATCAGTCATTAATTTACTATTGTTTACAAAAAAGATGAGGCAATTGAAAGAGAAAAAATAAATGGCTTGCTGTTAAAATTAGATAGAAAATTTGGATGCTATTTTTATTTAAAAAAATATTGCTAATTTTATCTGAATATTGATAAAAATTACATTTATGCCTTTATGTATCAGTTAATAGAGAACATCCAAATAGCCTTATTCCTATTGCTATTTGAAAATCACTCGCAAACCCATTCGAAGTATCACAGTTATAAAAGGCTTTATAGTTACACTTTCAATTTTTTAATATAATTTATCTGATTACAATTTGTGTTGTTTTACATGAAAAATATTAAAATATTTTAAGTAACTTATGACTAAATATTAAGGTATTGGAATTTTTAAATTGTTCAAAACATGATTGACATCAGGGAAATGCAAATCAAAACCACAATGAAGTATCAACTTACTGCCAATAGAATGGTTACTATTAAGATTACAAATGTTGGTGAGGATGTGGAGAAACAGGAATACTTACTCCTTGCTTGTGGTAATGTAAAATGGTGCAGCCTCAGTAGAAACAGTTTGGTGGTTCCTTAGAAACTTAAGGATAGAGTTATCATATGGCCTGGCAATCTCACTATTATGTATACATCCACAAGAATTGAAATTAGAAACTCAACAGATATTTGACACTGATGTTCATAATGACATTTTTCACAATTGCCATAAGGTGGAAGAAACTCAAGTACCATCAGAGGATGAATGGATAAACAAATGTGTTAAATACGTACAAAAGAATATTATTCAGCCATAAAATGTAATGAATTTCTGATACATGTGACAACTGGATGGACCTTAAAGATACCACGATGAGTAAAATAAGTCAGACACAAAAAGATAGATACTGGCATGAAATACTTAGAATAAGCAAACTTATAGAGTCAGAATGTAGAAGATAAATTACCAGGGGAAAGCATGGAATAGAGAATAGTGATTAAGGCTTAAAATGTAGAGTTCTTATTTGTAAAGATGAAAATATCTTGGTAATGGATGGTGGTGACGGCAACATAATATTGTGAACATAATTAACAACACTGAAATTTATATCTGAATGTGTTTAAAAAGAGGAAATGTTAGATTGTATATATGGTAATAGAATAAAATTTAGCAGATTTGCCTATTTACCTATTTCTTCTTAGCTTTGCAGTGTGCAGATTTAAGGGGATTTGTCTTTTCTTTCAATAGTGTCTTTTAATTGCTTAGGTTTCTCTGGGGCCACATTAAACACTATCTTTTTTGGTGGGAGAGGGAAAGGCATTCCACATGTTTCTTCCATGAAAGAAATGCAAGAACAGATTGAGAAGTCAAACTCAGTTCATAATTCTTCCAAAAGGAATAAGCATTGTAGAATTTTCTTGCCTTCCTAATGCTTATTGTCCTTTATGTTGACTTGACCCGTTAATATATTTGAAATATGTTGCTTAATTCAATGAAACATTATTTCCCAAATTTTCCCAAGTTTGTCACTATATATTATTTTTATCTCTCAAGTATTGAAATGAAACACTTTACATATCTCTATCCATTGTATATTTTATATTCAGTACATGCCAAACTCAGTAGTTTTCATTTTCTTTAAGCTATAAAATTTCTGAAATCAAAACTCATAAGAGAAAATGCAATATTACTTTGCTTTTTTACTTTGCTTTTAATACGTCAGGGAAGTGTAGAACTTTGACATGCCAAAATGTGACAACATTACATTATGCTTCTTAAGGATTAATATGGAATTTTCTGACATAGATTACTTTTAAAATAAATCTTAACTATCATGATCCATAGAAATTGTTCTTGCCATTTGAAAGTGTCTAAATAAATAAGTCTCATGTACTACATTGATTAAATTAATTGATTGAAAATTTGACAGTGTATTCTCACCATATCCTTATGACTCTATGAGTGTTTTCCAATGCAGTGGATTTATATAAATAAAATCAGAAGAGTGAATAAGGCAAGGACGAAGTAAAGAGGAAGAATATGAAATTGCAAAAAATAAGAGATAAACTGGCAGCCTTCGAAAAGTTCCATTTTCCTTTACTCTGAGTTTATGCATAGTTTATTATATGTCAGTGACGCTTGAACATGTGCTGAGCACTGAAACTGAAGTTTTGCTTTTAATGGAAACAATAGAGACTTCAATTATATAGTAATTATATACAGATCTCTGACACCTTGTCTGAAATTGCTTTGAAAAATAAAAATAACAAATCATAGATAATAATTATCATATGACTCAAATGTGGATGATACATTCCAGCTTTTACAGTGCAATTAAAGTTTCTATTTTACAGATCAAAAAAGAATTCCTTTTCATTTTGAAAATTAGCAAAAAATGCCCCAAAATGCAAATGTCATCACAAGACCAATTATTCAGCATGTTAAGGAAAACAAGGTATTATGAAAGATAACAAAGATAAAGTATCCATTTAAAACTTTAGAATTCATAAATACTGCCCTAGTGGAGGGTTGTTTTTGAGAAAAAACAATTCAATATTAATATTAATTGCTGCAACAATTCAATATTAATATTAATTGCTGCAACAATTCAATATTAATATTAATTGCTGCAACAATTCAAGCCACAGCAATTAATATTTAATTGAACCACTTATTTTTAATAGGGAGTTTGAAATGAAATCATGTATGTATATGTGTATACATTCACCATATTATAATTTTCTCATTTAATGATAAAATTTAGGATGGTACCTTTGTTTAAAAAAATATCAGTTGAATACCAATTAGGCATACCATGGGATTCAACCAGTTTTTACAAATATTTTTCTTCTCAATATTGTTAAAAATGTATGCATAATATTTAATTCCATTTTGAAAAATGCTTTCATTGTGTTCAGAGAGAACAACATATCTTTGAATTTTCCTAAAGTACTTTCTTGGAATCATTATTAACTAATTACACTTGAAAATCAGCATTGTTTTAAGAGTATCTCAAATTTTCTGCATGACTTTCTCCAACTACTTCACTTCAATTTCTCTGAATTATTTTTTTTTCCAAAATATTCTATTTTCATTACTTCTCTATCTTGGAAAATGATATGAGAAGAGTTATGATATACAAAATTTTTTAGCTTCTGATTTCTCAAATTTCACAAGAGAAGCATAAAGTTATTAGCCTTTTAATAGAATGTTTTCTTTGGCTATTTATCTCTACAAATCACAAATGCCAGATTAAAAAATATTACTAAATTTCCATTGTCTGAGAAGATGGGGATTGTTGATGAAGTTTTAAGACAAATAAGTCAGAAAACCCTTGAGAATGGGCAGAGTCTGGAAAGACTACTTTGTGTAGCAAACAGTCAGTAGCAAAGACAAATTTGCATTAAGAATAATTTTCATAAATATGATCATATAATATTAAACATTTCTATACAAGTTATGGAATTTTAAACAAAATTAAAAGGCAAGATATCAACTGATAGCAATCACTTAGGACACACAGAGAAAAGCAGAGCAGTTAGAATATATAGAGTATTCTCCATATTAATAACAGAAGTAAAAAGTAGAAATCCACTAGAAAATTTTAGTAGGATACCAACAGTTAATTCATAAAAGAGGAAACGAGGTGCAACACAAATACAACTATTTCACATGAACTGATGAACAAAAAGCTTAAATTATAATTATATTTAGAATTGGTGAAGTTGTAAGTCAATATTAACTTTTACTTATCTCTAGTGGAAGTACAAGATCATAAAACATTCCTAAGGAGTAACTTAGAGATCTCTATTAAAGTTTACTGTATGTATCCCATGAGATAGTGAACAAAGGCAACAAATGGATATGGAGAGATTTAGTGTTCACATTCTTCCCAACTCTCCTCTCTTTTCTATCATATGGTGATTTATACAATCTTGACTTCATTGCATTTAAGTTGGGGAATGTGATTCATTTTGGTCAATGGTTGTGAGTAGAAATTTCATTTGTTGTTTCAACCCAAAACATTTAATTGCTCATTTGAAAGTCTAGTATTGTCCCCCTCCCCCTCTCTGTGGACAAAAGAAACTGCATGTTCCCAAATTAAGATTTAACTAGAAAGGAATCTTGGATCACTAGTAGCCAGTGAAATACTAGTGCCTTGTGGAATTGTCTGAAACCGTAGTGGACTTTGCATAAACATATGGTTTTTTTTTTGTTTTTCTGGGTTGTTTTTTTTTTTATGTTTAATCTTCCATTTCTTCTTGAAGCAGTTTCTCTGAACAAAACCATAGACCTGTGAAGGATTTTCAGCAAGTCCATATCAGCCATGAGGTTAGAACAGTGGGTTTGCATCAGAGCAAGGGAACTCCAGGGCACTGAGGTACTGGGATCCTTTGTAGATTCCACACTTGAGGAATCTGTTTATTAGACAGCCAGGGAAGATCAAAGTCATGGAGACACAGAACCAATCACAATCTGGTGTGGACCAAGGGAACCCTTCAAAAGTTTAGATCGTTTGAAGACTTTAGAAGATTTTTAGTTCAGGTCCAGGAAGAGGCACAGGAGCAATGGGAAGGAGACTCCTTATCCATTCCCTTGCCTTCTTTGCACATCCACCTGTTTCTTTATTTGGTAATTTTCACTTCTATTCATTTCTTTCTTCTGTTTTTAACAAATCAATTTTATTGGTACATATTAAGAAAGTATTAAGACCATGAGATTTAGGGCTTGTTACTGTAGCATAACAGGGACAATCTTGACTAATACAGCAGTTCTTCTTCTTGAGAGTAGGTAAAAGCAAAGCACAGTTGATGACCCTTGTAACAACTTTTATATTTCCAAATAGGTAAACATATTTGTCAAGTGATGGAAAATTATACAACAATTAAATTAACAACCTATTTCCCTATGTATTTACTTAGTCAATTGCTTTATTGAATAATCTAAACCTACTGGTATATAAACTAGAAAATGATTGGTTTATTCCTCTTCAGAGACTTTTTACATGATCCACTGAGCATTCATGCCTCACTCCACAATGCCCTAATGGATAAATCCCATGGATTTCTAGTTATTTTCAGTCAAGAGAAGCTGTGGTTTTAGAAGCTCTGCACAACTTAATAAAAACTTCAAATTAACATGTAATTCAGTGCTCAAACCCTCCCTCCAACCCCAGCCTGTCCAGTGAATTGAAGACAAATGTAACTCAGCTTCTATTCTTTGGGAATATCCCACATAGCTAATTATCAATGGAGTGTTTGTAAACTGAAAAACAGTCCTCTTGATAAACAGTGGTACAAGGTAATAGCTGGCTGAGTTCTAAGTGGCCATTCATTGCCTTGTCAATATTTGGTAAATATTTTTAAATTTACCCCAAGAAGGACACTTTAAGAAGTGCAAGCCCAGCTACCTTTTCTGCAAATGGCCTGCAGGAAACATCAGTTTACCTCTCTACACTCAATGTTGGATATGCGGTTTGGTTACTGAAGCATTACTTATTTCATGTCTTGTTTTGCAGGCTGCTCCAGACAAACTCTTAATTTTAGTCTTCTTAGGTTAGAACTCAGACACATCTAGGTTGACATGGGTAGCTTTCACTGAGTGGAGAGCTAATACATTGCATTTATTTTTAAATATTGCATTTACTTTTAAATATTGCATATTTCAAAGTCCATGAACCTCTGCAGAGAGGATTTCATATTTAACTTTTAAAAAGTACTAATTTATAGAGAGACGTTATCCTGAAGAAACAATATTCTTAATATTCTTCAGTTATGTACTTTTAAATGACTTTAAAATTCTGTTCTTATTAAAAGTGATTCTATGTCACATAATGAAATATAAATAAAAATTAAGTTGAATATTACTAATATTGAGATCAGATGTTAACTGGGAGGAGTTCTAATAATTCAGTCAATTATAATAGCTGAGACAGGCTATATCTCTAAATTATAGTCTTGGCAAAATACCTAAATGTATCTCCTCAAATCCCGATAGTTATGAAACTTACCCAGGCGATGTTCTGTGACTCCTTTCACTCCCTGAAACTATTTAAAAATATTACTATTAATTATTAAGTTCATTTAGAAGGGACTTGCTGTAGTGTTTTCTAAAACTTAGATGGCTCAGCAGAGTTCAAAGAGCAATTTAAAATTTAGGCATGGATTTTTAAATACTTAAGTATCAGTGTAGAAGACAAAGTACTTGGGGAAGTTGACACCATAAAGCTTTGCTCATGAATTCTTGTGAATTGCTGTCAAGAATGAGATATAATGACAGGGCTATTTTAGATTAGAAAAACTTTGTGGATATTTCTACCTTATAGTTGAGTTTGATCTGGGACTTAGTAATAACTTGGTGAATTACACGGTATAAAAAAAAAAAAAAAAAAAAAGAAAGAACAGTCATAAAATCATTTTTGTCACTCATTCCTTATCTTGTTTTAAGTAAAAATGTGAAGCCAAAGTTGATGAAAAATTGCGAACATGAATTTTAAGAAAATGTTGATTTTTTTTTCTTATACCAATTATGTAAGGAAAATATCCTTTTATATTTCAATCTAAGCAGACCTCCTGTTGATGTTTAACAATGTATTCTAGAATTACATTTTTTATTGACAACAAGTTTGGAAAACACTATTCTATATTATTCCAGAATCTTGCACAGTTTACAAAAGAATAACCTTCTATCTTATTTACCGTACCTTTCACTCTTTTCTTTTAACAATCAGTTTCTCCAAATCTTTTATCAAAGTCTCATGTTCTGCATTAATATACTTGTTTCTAGTTGATCATTAATGTTTTATGTTATCAATTATATGTTATGTTAACTTATCCCAGGCTTCATCACCTTCCAGGAATCATTTTCTACAATACTCCTAACTAGTTTCCCACATTCCATTGTACCTATCTGTCTATCTATCTGTCTACCTACCTACCTACCTACCTACCTACCTACCTACCTATTTAACTACCTTTTTGCTGGGAAAGTCACAGGCCTGCCTAGTGTCCATCTCCCAGCTCTTGCATACTACCATCACCCTTTCTTTATTCACAGATATGTCAATACATTCCCATTCCCTGATCCTGGGGGAGACAATAGGTCTGATGGAACCACTTGAATCAGAAACTGGGAGAAAGCAATCCCAGCTGCTTCTGAGAGTGATAACTCTCAATGGCGGATTACCTTCCCTCTGGGGTGTGTAAATACTAAGCCTTTGGGTTTCAAGGTGACCCTCCTTCCAGTGCCAACCAGGGTACACAGAGATGCCATCCCCCAAACCTGACTTGAGCAGTTGGTCTTCCCAGAGGAAGAGCCAGTATAGGATCTCTACCCCTGCTCTTTTGCACGCTTTGTGCTGTGTAAGTAATAAAGCGATCATGTGCTGAAAGTCTGGGATTCTGTTTGCAAAACACACCATATGGCAACTTGCTCCACAATTTTGATCTATATTATTTTCCCAAATAGACAATGGGATTTTTTTTCATGGTAAGATGTATTATTCATGTTACTCATCTAATGGCCCAAATTACCAAATGTTTGTTCTTATAAGAAGTTACAAAATAGTCAAATTTATAGTATGATTGAATGTGAAATAGATAGATGATAGATAGATAGATAGATCAAGAGAGAGTAAGTTTTTCAAACTTCAAAGCATAAATAATTCCTTTGACCTACAAACTATCTCAGAATAAAAGCTAAGAAGTAAAATCTATTTAACTCAGTTGATAAGACTGGTAATATCTTTAGAGTAAAATCACACAAGGTCTTTATCAGAAAATAAAAAAATAGATGTTAATTCCATTTATGAATATAAAAAAGAAAATTATATTAAAAAGTACTTAGACACCAGAAGAGCATGTACCAGAAGGTAGAGGACAGTATATATAATTTTTGTGTCAGGCTTTTAGTTGTTTGCTATTGTGTCTGTGAGAGTCATCCAAGTTGATTAATGTATTCTGTAGATTGTTCTATGTCATTGTTATATAATCTACCATTGCATGAATACAGCACCATTTTTTTCATTCATTCCATTGTTGATGGATATTTGGGTTGTTTCCAGTTTGGGGATATTACAGACAACACTGCCATGAATATCTGTGTACATGTCTCTTGGTGTATACTTAAGAGTGGAATTTCTTGTTGCATCATCTTGTTGTGTAATAAAAAAGAAAAAAAAAAAAGTACTTAGAATTCACTTACATGTTAAAATGTTTAAAACATCGTAACCAAGAATAGTTTATCCCAAGTAAACAGAGACTGCTTAGCTTCAAAATGACAAATTCAATTACCTACATTAACCTAATTAGGGAGAAGAAAAATGATTTCAATAGGTATAGGAAACACAGTCAATAAAATTTAAAATCAGTTCATAGTAATAGAACAGAAAATTTGGAAAAGATAAAAAATTCCTTTATCTTTAGCAAACACATAAAAAAATGGTCTTTCTCTTTCCCTATTTCCAAACATCACATAAACTTAGACCAGATTCTGGACTTTATAATTTACTTTTTGTCTTATTTATCTTTGTACTTATTCTAGTACCTAGGTATATATAGGGCTTTGTTGAATGGGGAGAGGAAGAGAAATCGATTTCTAACTTACAGTTTACAATAAAATAAATTGCTTTAAAATTCAAGACCAATAATGAAATTCAAAATTCAAAATTAATTTAAAGTACATATTGGGGTTCTTTTACACCAGAAAAATAATCAGAACTCATAAAAGTAAATAATTTTCATGCAATGTCATAAAATATGTACATGCAAAAAGAAATATAAATTCAAAGAAAAGTAAAACTAGGTGAAGATATTTTTCAGCATATATAACAGAAGATTAATTAAACCTAAGATTATATAAAAAAAGAAATGTCCATAAAGTAGTAAGAAAAAAGACAAGTGAACAATAATCAAAGGGAATGAATGCATATGTGATTCAGAGAAGAAGAAATTGCAAATGTTGCAAGGTGTCATCCTTTAGTTATAGAAGAAATCCCAATTAAAACAAAATTTATCTTTTTTAACCCATCAAGTTGGTTAAAATCTAAAATCTATATTCCAAATAATGCCAATGTCACAGGAAAATGGAAATTGAATACAATTGCTGACAAGAATATTAACTTTTAGAAAAGCTACTTGCAATTTTCCAGTAAAGCTGATGAAGTATAACATACATCTAGCAATTTCCATTAGAGAGATACAAGAGAGTCAGTGTGGTCATTTGAGATTATCTATGAATTCCAAAAAGAAAGATTGCGTTTGTAAACTGATCTGTTCCTCTGGGCTTGATTCCCTTTGACTGTATTAGATTCAGCTGAGATGTCTTTGATTAAATCATGTTAAGATTAGGGCTTTGATTTGACACACCATTAGGGTGAAACTCAGGTTAAGTCCCTGCCCCCTTGGTAGGCTATATAAATGGACACCCGCTCATGAAGACACACAGAAGGCAGCACAGGAAGAAAGAGCAATCCATAGACACCGAAGAGAGAGAACTTTGCCAGTTTTAATCCTGGAGCATAAATGTTACATTTGTGGTGGCATCTCTACGTATATATGTATATAGATAAAATCATGTTTATGATAATATTTTGTCCTAGACATTCTTATCCAAAGGGCCACTTTGTAACTTCTTGCAATTTGGAGACACTGTGATGGAACTTATTGGCTAGCCTCTTTAAAAACAGTCTAGTATCTGTGGTAGAAAACAATTCTCTTACTTATTATAAAGTTCATTTATTTAATCTATTTTACCCTTAATATATTGATATACTGATGATTCAATATCAAGGCTCTATGAATCAAATTTTGCTGGCTTATTTTCCTTATCACCTTGCTTTCAGTTTGTATTACAATCACCCATGTTTTGAAAACATTTGTGCTTAAATTCTAATTTAATGTTTTAGTTTTGTATTTAAAAGGAATGAATTCAAAGCATTGACAAGAATAAGCAGATTAGTTGTTGAAGTTATCTCTGATATATTACAACAGGCATAATGTTGTGTATATATATATATATATATATAGGCTGACATTCATAAAACAGTTCCACTATAGGTTTGTTCCCTTGTTCATCACATTATAAAACTCAAGAGGGAAATGTTTTTTGTTTGTTTGCTTGTGTTTTGCAAATTACAAAATTATAGCAGTCAAACTTGAGTGTTTCTAAGTAGTGAGTCCAAAAAAGACTTTGAGTACATAGAAAATTACCAATGGCTTTACCCAGAAATACCATTTTATCTTTCAATGATAAATGCAGCCTGCCTTTTCAATTGTATACAACAAACATGAGTCAAATTTACCCAAATGAAACTGATAAATCTTCTAAGATTCATATTTCCAAATAGCCTCTAAATTTTCAACTACTTAAGAGGAAATTTTTCAGTGACAATGATATCAACATGTCAATAAAAGATTCAAAATTATATTTATAAAAATAGTGAATATGAAGTCAGAAAATAAACTCTGTTATGTTCTTTTTTCTTACTTTAATTTATTCATATTTAAGAAGGGACTATATATTTGAGTTCACTGTTTCAACTAATTAAATAGGACCCAAAATATAAATCCTTAATCATCATATGCAAATGCAGATTTTAGAATTTATTTTGAATTATACTTAATGCGTTCAAGGTACATTAAAGTAATGGATAATAAGATAATTTTACCACTTTGTTAGATTGAATTGTCTATCCAAGTTTTCACATCATCTTTTTCTTGGTCTGCATTCTGGTGAGCATGGAACCATTATAAATAAGATCTGTTTTAATTGTTACTTCAGTTAAGATGTGGATCAGCTGAATCAGGTTGATCTTAAATCTGGGTTAGTGGAGTCATTTATAAGCACAGTGAAAGTCATACAGAGAGAAAAGCCATAGGATGAAGCCAGAAGCTGTTAGTCAACAATGGAACCCAGAAGAAAAAGGAAAGAGACCACCATACTCATTGCCATGTAACAGAAAAGCCGATGACCAAGGATTTCTGGCAGTCAGCCCCAGAAAGCTACATTCTTCTGGGAGAAAGCATAGCCTTAATGCCTCTTTGGACTTCTAGCCTCAAAACTGTGACCTGATCAATTCTGTTATTTAAACCAACCCATTGTATGGTATTTCTTTTAGCAGATGGGGAACCAAAATCACCCTTTTATTGTGATATTGTAGATATATTAATATACTTATGATTTGCATAGAATTTAGAGTAGTGTTAATTCATGCCTTTAAAATACATTTAGAATTTACAAACAAGTACTTTAGAGTACACATTTGAAGAGACAGTTGGAAAACATTAATCACTGTGTGTGCATATTTGTCAGAATTTCTAGCTATATAGTAAAGTTAGACAAAGCAACATTTATTTTTAAAATATTTTAAGGATTTATTATTCTAAAAAATATATTATTTTACATACAAAATTATACCTTTGCAAGAGGCTTTAAGTGTGCAATATTTATTTTGATCACTCTATTGTTTTATTCAGGTAAACAAATAGCTTTCAAATTTAAGTAATCTATATGGCATTGTACAGAATGAACATTACCAAGTTAATCTTACAAGAGCTTGAAATGTGTAAATAGAATTTTGTAAAATATATTATTGATTTAATCCAAATCCAAAATTTTAGAAATACAAATGTAGTTTTCATGTATGTAAAGAATTTTGTTACTTCTAAATTACACTGAAGAGTAATTAAATTGTAAAACTATAGTCTCATAATTATATATAATAGCCAGGAAAACATGCAAAATGTTGCAAGGTTTGGAGAGAAATCAGATTATTGGTTTTAATAAGCATGTGCTTCCAATAAAAAAAAAATCATTATGAGTTATTTTCATGGATTGTTTGTAACCATGCTTCTAGAAAATATTTTAAATAAGATGCTAGAGAAATTGCTTTCTGTAGCATCACATTACCTTGCATTAGTCATGGTTTTCTTTATCATTTACAAAATAATTGAAGCGGCATTATTTTATCTTGGTACAGATGATGGACATGTGTAAATAATGTCCAGGAATAATTTGAGATATCCAAGGCAGTAGTTGACACAATATTTTGCCAGGGAAGCCTTATTTTAACTCTCTTTCTCTCTCTCTCATTTTATCTCCCTCCTTCTTTCTCTGTCTCTTCTTTTTCTCTCCCTTGCTCCAGGTAAAACACCATCTTTTCACCCTAGCTAATCAATTATATGTCATAATGTAATAATGCTTGCCTTGAAATATAGCACAAAAATGTTTTATAAAATTACAATATTTTCCTAATTTTGAACTTAGCTGTGACTTTCGGCTAAGGGCCAATTCCTTGACTGGGACAAATTTAATATTCTTTTCTTGAAAATTGCTGAGCATGAAACAGTATTTTAAGCTTCTATTGGCATTTCACAACAAGTACAAGCAAGCTTTCTAGAATGACAAAGTACTTTCCTACATGGAAGATCACCTTTGATCTTCCTCATAGACCTTTGCTATAATATTGCATAAAATTTATGAGAAAAAAACTTAAAATATCACCTTCCTTTCATCAGATAATTGCATTATAGAAAGTTACACAGTGCACAAGCCCTTTTAGAAAATTGCAGATTCATTTCCTAAATGCTAGATGGTCACTCACATTTTTATAAGACTGTATCTACTTCACATTTTTTTAAACAAATACCAATTTATGGAACCCATATATACAATGTCTTAACAGTTATATTTTCTATAGAGTTAATAATAACAGGCTCATAGATAAATGTGATGTTTCTAATAATGGCTTTAGAGACATGATAAAAAGGCAAATAATCTAAGTCTATGCACATAAGCAATGTGTCCTGGATACCTGTAGACCACATCTAGAAACATGAGCAATTATCTACATGCTGTGGATGGAATCTAAAGATACTATATAAAATGGTGAAATACTACAAACCACCAATATAAATATCAACAGAACAATTTATAGTATGCCTAGCAACTTATAAAGAAATGGTTAATAGATGGCACAAAATCTGCATAGACCTGTGACCTACATGACTATCAATTCTCCCTGCACTACTAAAACAAAAATTTTAATAGGATTTCTGAAATGGACTATCAGAATGATTAATAGAAGGCATTTCAATCTTGGTAAGAGATTGAACATGAATATAAACTTTCAAAAAATCTCACTTACCCAGAAATATAATATGGGCAAAGTATTTAGTCTGTGTGTATGTTTTCTCTGTTAAAAATGTATTTTGGAGATGTATTGCTGGAATAGAATCACGTCCTTAACAAAAGGCATGTTCTCATGGTCCTGTGGGTGTAAACCCACTTGTAAATAGGACTTTTGAAGATGTTATTAGTTAAGGTACTCCCAAACTGAATTGGACACAGAGGGGCAGAAGCCAGGGGAAATAGCCAGAATTTGGAAGTCAATGGAACCCAGAAGAGAAAGGATAAAATGCCACCATGTGACAGAAAAGCCAAAAACCAAGTTTCCCTGGCAGCCAGCTCCAGAATGAAGCAATCCTTAAGAAGAAAGCATCACCTTGGTGAGGCCTCAATTTTGGACATTTCCTGTCCTCACAACTGAGACAATACATTCCTATTCTTTAAGCCAATCCATTTTATGATATTAGTTTAACAGCTGGTAAACTAAAACTACACTTTCTATAATCATGTTCTATAATTTCAAATTAATTTATATTTATTCCAAATCTCAGATGTTTTAAACTAAATTAACATTTGCATTTAGAAAAAGCAGGGTTTATATTTTTTAACCAATCTGCTTGATCAAATGAAGTATTCTTCATTTAGGCAAAACTCAACCAAATCAGTTGATTAACCCAAAAAGTGAATACATATTTATGGTGTATAATCCCAAATGTGAACTCAAAGCTTCCTGACATTCTGCGCTGTTTCTTGGGAAAAATTTTTCTTCCATACAAATCAAATTCGATAAGTTATTTCTTTCATATCAAAAATTTCTACAACTGTATACAAATCTCCTTTAAATCTCAGGAAACAATAATAATTTCTGCAATTAATGCTTTGCACTAGGAAAAGCCCAAGTACTTCACTGAGAATAATCTCATATACCTATACAACAGCCCTATGACATAGGGATTATGGCCATCACCATTTACCTTATGGAGAAAATGAAGAAGCATATAACAATTCAGAGACTTGCTCATGTCACAAAGCAGGTAAGTGAACTCAACCAATCTCTATAAATAGGTAATCCCAACAGTTATTCTTCTCCTATTTCATAAATGATAGAACTCCTATGTTGAATCCCTTTGATTTCCTACTGCTATTTAATAAAATTTGTTAATATCCTTTTAATAGTCTATTGTTACCTTTCTAACCTACAAACCAGAACACAGCCTCTCTATGCTCTTCAATGGCATCATCCATCCACTATTCCCATTCATTTCTATTAATTACTAACTTCTTCCACAAGAATTTAAGCATAATCAAGTCTCTAGAGGCTTCAAACAAAAAACAAAGCAACAACAACAAAATCCACAATTAAAGATCTCCATCTGGCTTCCACTCTAACTCCATTCTTACCGTTGAAGTACAGTATTATACAATAATCATCAAAATTCATTCTTCTAAGTTTTATCTCTCCCACTTACTCTGGAAGCCACTGCTCCACTCACTGTTGCTTGAAAATAACTTAACTTGAGCCACCACACTCTGTAAAATTCATAAGACATTTTTTACTTGATTATTTTGCAGTTTGACCCTGTTGTTAACAGCCTTCTTCTTGAAATATTCTTCCAATGTGTTTATATTGCCTACTATCTTCATTTCCCCATTACTTTTCTCCAAATTTCTTCTCTTTGAGCACCTCTTTTCTCCTTTATATGCTCTCTTTCAGGCAGCTATATGGTATTCCTTAGCAAACTCATCATATTCTATCTCTTTAATTATTAAAATATCCTCAATTTCATATATAGTCTCATGATCCAGACATTTACTGAAGACAGATGTCTAACTCTTCAATACTTAACACCTATTTTCTCACATTATTAATCATTTGCAATAGCTCTTGAAGACAATTTCTTAAGTATCTCTTATTTTCCTACTTTTCACCCCACTTGCTGTCATATCTTACGTATAGGCCACATTCATTCTCATTTGAATTATGACAATTATTTCCTAATTTAAACTCTTGATTGAAGTCTGGCCTCATCCAATTCTTTTCATTACATACACATAGAGTGATCTTTTAGTAGCTTAAATCTGATCATGGCCAAGTCTCTGATTACATTTCATGGATTCCCACTGTTTGTAGAATCAGGTTCAAATTCACTAATATGACTCCTAAGTTCTGTTGACCTAGACATATCTCACTCTTCTTAAAGAACTATTTCTTATGTGAATAAATTGTCATGTACATTTTAGCCAACCATATATATATAACTATTTTTTTTTCCAGGAAGATTTTCTCTCTCTTTACCTCACTCAAACTAGAATGCTTATTTATACATTATCTGGAAAACTTTGCTTGGTTAAAGGACCATCTGCATGCTCCTAATGTATGCTCTTAGAAGTTAGCAAAATGTTTTGTAATTTCCTGTTTGCTGCTGTCGCTTATCTACTCTATTGGAAGGGTCATGAGTCAAGGACTATGTCTGACTTCATGTCACCAATTTTAACACTGAGCAGTTTCTCTTAATTCTCAATGAATAGATGAATTATTAAAGTATATATTAGTTCAAGTAAAATATTATCATTGCTATATGTGTCTATTTTTATTCTTATACATCCTTCTTTCTACTGTAGAACTAGTTCATATTATTCTTTTTTACACATGTTCAGTCATATCCTCAAGGTTACATTATTGCCAGAATTCAGTCCTATATAACTGATCAAATCATGTTGCTATTTATAGAAATCTAAAAGTTGAAGGAAATAGAGTTGAGACAAAATGTTAGAGATGACTTAAATTGTCTCAGAATTTTGAGTTTGTGGAACTAACAAAGTATTTGAAAGCAATTTCTGGTGGGTAATAGAATTTGAAAGCCTGAAACTCAGGAGAAAGGTCAGAGCTGAAGATCTGAAATTAATCTGCATAGAGTTAATGTAATAAGTAAAGTGACTGAGAGAAATAAGGAATGAACCATAACCTAAGTTATTTTTTTCCCTTTTATTCCCCCAAATTTAAGGTCTGGAAAAAGAATAGGAACAATGGAAGCAGAGGAACAGTCATACAATTCAGAGGAGAACAGGAAATATGGAAAGACAGGAGACATTTTAAAGAAGAGTGTTTCTTCCCAGTGTAAATACCAAAATGGCAAAATGGTAGGTTTGAAAAATTACTTTTGGATTTGGTTGTCAAGTGGACATCAGTGATTTTTTGGCCAGAACATTCTTTTTGCAAAGCAATAATTTATTTCAAGTAAATAAATAAACATTTATTGAGAAAAGAGTATGTGGAAAGTGCTTATCTATGCACTATAATGAAGAGTAAAATTCTTAAGACATTACCTCCTAACTTCTAATAGCTAAAAATCTAGTGAGGGAAATAGTCATAATAGTGCTAATATTTATTTAGACATACTGTGTACTAGGAAATGTATTCAGTACTTCTTTCATTGTCTATCCTCATAACAAGCCTCTGAGGTAAGTACTATATAATCCATATTTTACAGAAGAAGAAATATGAACCTCAGCAATATTAAATATTTTCCCAAATTAAAAGAGATAATCAGTAAGGGAGCCTGTATTTGAATATGAATTTGTCTGATCTCAACTCTGTTCTTTTAAATGATCACTATTTAATTACAGGAATACATGGCAGATGGCCATAAGTATTAAAATGGAGATGCCTTTCATATAGAACAATTCAGTCTAAGAAGTGTTTCTAGGTCTCCATGGAGAAAACAGGATGTGAATATTATGAATATTTAAAAGGTAAAATGTCATCTACACCTACTAAATACTCTCCCTAGTACAATACATTTACCATGAGAGAACACTTGATGGGCCATAAAATAGTCCTAATAAATTTTAAAGAATTGAAATCCTGAAGAGTATTAGCTATGATCATAATGGAAATGACTTAGACAACAATAACAAAAAGTATATGTAATATCTCCAAATACTTGGAAATTAAGAAACATATTACTAAATATGTTTTAAAAATTATGAAGATATTTGGAAAAAGTGTGCATGGAAAAATAATGAAAGCTTAACGTATAAAAATCTGTGGAATGGTCTTTCCTCTTTCTGCTGTCTTCTCTTCCTTTACTGAACAATTCAGTTTTACAACTATTAGGAGAGGTAATACAAGGTAGGCATCCATGATGGAGGCAGTGGGAGGACTTGTAGTGGCAAAGAACATGGTGTTGGAGTAGGAGCAAGGTGAAGAGGGTGTCTACATGGAAGGGTGTTGGAGCTTGAGCATAGTAAGATATTTTTATCATGTAGAGTTAATCTATGAGGGATAATAGAGCTCAAGCGAGGTGCAAATGGAATTAAACAGTAGGCAGCATAGTGTGGAATGCCAGAGCCCAATGGGTGAGGATGTAGTACATTCCTGGGGCAGTGGGGATCAGAGTGCCTGAAAAGGAAACAATGAGAAGACAAAGGTAGGGGGGGTAGTTTGGCTTGTTAGAGCACAAGTGAGTTGATGAGCATGCAGTTGTGTAAGCGTGAGCAGGATGAGTGTGTTTACCTGGAGGGGTGTGCTAGGCCGAGTATTAGAGTTCAAGCAGAACAAGTAGTATGTCTATGCTGAGAACCAGGAGAACCAGGACAACTAGACCATTGTGTGGTCTCAGAGGTCAAATTGGTATAGAACAGTGTCTAAACAGAGGGACATCTTAGCGAAGGGCATTGGAGCTCACATGGTAATATTTAATCCTCATAACAAATAACGAGTTTTCTCCATTTATAGGTGAAGAAAATGAGAAACTCTAAGGTTAAGTAACTACCCTAAGGACATATAGCTAGTAAATGGGAGAACTGGAATTTATTGCAATATTCATTAATAATACACTATGTGTTCATTATATGTATTCATTAATAATACACTAAAATTAGTAGAAAATATCTTAAAATTATTGTTTGCAAAAGGAGGGTAATGCCTCCCTTGTGTTGGCATCATGAAAGAGGAAATTTGACAAAAGTTCAGAAAGCATACTTTTTCCATGGCTAGCATTTCTTTTTAAAATGGTTTTGAAGGGAAGGAAAGTAGGAAAGGGGATTATTAAAGTATGAAATTGGAAGTCACCTAAGTAAATCCATGAGACTAAAACAATATGTTGGAAGAAATTAAAGAAAACTTATTCAAAGCTTCTGCCAGTTCTTTGTGTTTCTAAAGGTGGAGACTAAAGGTAGATGGCTCTTTTGTTTAGCACAATGCATTAATCACCCTTTGGTTATTAAAGGAAAGGCATTGTCTGCAATGAAAAGCTTGAGATAAAAGGGAGCTCGACTACTTTGCATAAAAAAGTATAAAAAGGTATTCTAGGTGGATGGAAGATTATTAGAAATTTAAATGATTGTTGGACTTCCACTTGGTAGATCCGGAAAGTTTTGTTTGTTTGCTTTTTAAATCTCTGAACTCAAAAGGGAAGGAAAATTAGAGGGGATGTTAGATAAGGAGTTAAGTCTGGCAACAGAAAAGAGATGAAGTAAGAGATGGTAAAATTCAGTTCCATGTCCAGTAGTAAATTTTAATTTGTTTTCTTTTCGGTTATAATCCCTTTACGCCTGTTTATGATACACTTGTACCTCCTCCCTCCCTGCAGCCCTCTACTCTCCCCTCTTAGATGTAATAATGCTTAAGTTAATCACTATCTTTACCTGTATTTGTGCAAACAATGCCTTGGGGGAAAAAATGGTTACATTCTCCCTGGAAGCAAAGAACAATGGCAAGCAAGATGTCAACATGAACAGAGATTATAGCGATTTGAACTGTGAAATATAACTCTTTGTTTTTGAGTAAGTATTTTATTCCTAGGGCTTAGAAATATAAAAACATAAAAAGGTACAATGAAAAAAGTCCCTCCCAATCTCGGTCACCTGTTATCTTCCCACATAAGGAAAACCACTGTTATATTTTTTGGCAGAATGGCCCAGAAAATTTCACGCATGTTTAAGCAAATACAAACACACATTTTTCTAATTAAAAAAAAAATTCCTATGCACACGGCACCACACTATACTTTTTTAATCTAAAGACGCTTCTTGGGGAGCATGGCGTAACAGTGTAAAGAGTTTTCTTACAACTGCGTAGTTCTTGTGTATTGCATACTTTAAATTTTAATTAATATCTTGGCTATTTCCATTCATTAGCTTTAAAATCAATAATGTAATGAATGATCCTATAAACTTAAATCTTTATGCATCTGCAAATACTTCAGTTGGATAAATCCCCAGAGGCAGAATTGCTAGTTCAAAGGATATATGAAATACTGTTACAATGCTCCCCATAAGGTTTGCTTTAGTTTATACTCCTATCAGCAGTGTATGAGAACTGCTCCTTCACCAAAGCCTTGCCAAGAGACAGTGTTTTCAAAGGCACTCAGATTTACTGAGTGAAAAGGTTATTTTTTTATGAATTTAAGCATTTTTTCATATGTTTAAATGTATTTATTTTTTTTAATAAACTTTCTGTTCATGTAATTTCTTATTTTATTGTTGGGTTTTCATTTATAGGAACTTCTCATGTGTTAGGAAACATTACCCTTAATCTTGTATTGTGACTTTGTTTATGCTATGTGTTTGCATGCACATATGTGTGTGTGAGATAGAAAAAGAGAATGTTTTTATTTTTTTTGATAAGTCAACTTTTGTATTTTTTATTTTATTATATTATATTTTATTTTGTGTTCGTAATTAAAGTTAGAAAGGCCTTCCTTTCCCAATGTTTTAAAATTAATATTCCAATCTCTTATATATTTAATTGTTTTATTTTTCATTAAAATCTTTAAACTGATTTGGAATTTACCACGTTATATGGTATGATGTATTCCTTATGGTTAGAAAGAAATGGTATGTATAGTCATCTAATCAACACTTCCATTTTGTCCTAATAGTAGTATTTTAAGTTTTTTTTTTAAGTTTTCACATCTTTCATATTTTTCTTTAAATTTATTCATCACAAATATTTTATTTTAAGTTACGTTTTTAAGTAATATTTCCTACCTGATTGCTGTTTGTACATATGAATATAATAGTCATGGATACAGTTGACTTCTTAATATTTCCTTGTTTTTAATAGTCCCTTGCTTTTTTTCAGGCACACTATTATATTATTTATATGTATTATACTTTTACCTCCTCTTTCCATTTTTTATAGTTTTTGTTTCTTTTTTTTGTATAATTTTATTGACTGTTGCACCACTTAGTACAATGAGAAAAAAATAGTCATGAGAGATGACCATTTGTTTTGTTCCTGACTTTAGTGAAAGGTTCAGGAGCATTTTCCCATTAAGTATGATAATTCACTTAAGAATTGAGGTAGAACTGTAGTATCATATAAATAATATATCTATCTAATTATATAGTAATTTTAATGAATAGTTTTAAACTTCTGTAAATGCCTTTTCACCATCTATGCATATGCTCAGATGATTTATATCTTTAATCTATTAAAATGACTTGCTCAGTCAACAAATATTTAGTATGTACAATTTATATCAATAGGTTTGTTAATATTTATCTAAATTTGCATTTCTGGCATGAATCTGACATTGTCAAAGAATATTTTACTTTGGATGTGTTGATATGTTCAGTTGCTAACTTAAAAGTTACTGTTCAACAAATATTTCCAGCTCTCCTTCTATTTGGCATATAGGACAAATGTTCTTTCCTACCCGTTTTGAAGTTAAGTGTTTTACCAGAGCTTGAGGAAAAGGTTTACATGCAGTTTTTTTGTTGTTGTTCTTTTTTTTTTTTTTTTTTTGGGTATGTGACCCCAAAGAATAAGAGTAAGGAATCTAGGAAGAATGAAACAAGGAAGGAGGGAGTGTCAATACAAAGATGAGTCATTGACCTATTATTGAAGTGACCAATTGGGGTTCAGTCTCTTGGGGAACTTTCTAAGAAATCATGTAGATTAAGTCTTAGAATAGACTGCCTGTGAACAAGGAAAAGTGAATTACTTTCATACCTGATTGAACAAGGATTGCTCCAGAAGATATTAACTTTTTTTGCAGGTTTCTTTTGTACATACCCCAGGATGGCTGAGATGATTCCCCTACAAATATATTCCAATGCCTGGTCAGGAAGCTTTTGTATGGAAAGCTATGCATTATGCTACTAAACCATATTGCTATAAAACTATACTACAGCTGGTTGCTACAGCAAAAGACAAAGCTAAAAGGAGGACAGAGAGGATATGGGATGAGGCATTCAAGATGTCTAACACATTAAATATGGGTAAGTGACTTCTCTAGACAATAAAATAAGTGGAGGTGAAATATGCCACATCTAGTTGGAAACATTAAGAGTCACAGTGCATTTTCTGCATCTCATTCCTCCGCTCAGTGACCAGCTATATTCTAGATAATGACTTCTTTAACTTGCATCCACTAGTGTGAGCCAGAAAAAAAACACCTCTCCTTTGATGGATATGGAGATTAAGTGAGAAATAAATTTTGTTTTGTTAAAATATTGATTTTTGTGCAGTATTTTGCTTTTATATTGCTGAATAATATTTTATTCTGTGGATATACCATAGAATAAAATGTGATAGAAAATGCAGATAGCTTATTCTTTCTAGTTACTGATAACAAAATGGAATGCAAAAAGTAAGCAGATAGCTTATTCTTTCTGGTAACTGATATTTTACAGATGATTTTTAAGATATTTGGGACTCAATTTTCTCTGTGTGCTTGTGTATGTGTATATAATATACAGTGCAGTCTTCTTTTTATCTGTTTGGTAACTACCCTAAATAAATTAGAATTAATTTATTAAAATTTGGTCGTATTAATCCTGGAAACCTCTAATCCTACTCTGTTAATTTTATTTGTTTTATGTATTTCGATTCATATGTGTGTTAATTGAAAACTCTATTGCATCCTTGGAAAGTTGTCCTTTTAGGTGGTCTATCTCTTCTGAAATTAGCTTCCACAAACTGTATTTTCTGAGAAAATAATCTAATATTTTAGGTTTTCAATATTCTGTCAAAGAATAAGATGTTTACTTCTATGATAATTATAATTCCCTAAGTTTTTGCTAATTTATCTTTATTTGTTTTTGCATTATATTCTCATTAATAGTTTTTTCATAAACATTTATTTTTTTTTTAAATTTTACAAAAGTCAACTTTTGGAATTCTTTATTACTTCCAGTATTTTTTGAGTAACAATATTCATAATTTTAGCTCTATTAATTTTATGTTTGGCCTTCTGTTCTTTTTGTAGTTCTTTTTCTCATGTTTAAGATGATTAATTCAATTTTTTTCATTCATAATTCTATTATTATGTTTCTATTTTCCTCTGAGAAACAGTTTAATTTATCATATAGATTTTGAAACATACTGTCTGCATTTTTAATTTGTAATTGCACTTCCATTATCTTTGATATAAGAAGTATTTAAGCAATTTTTCACTTAATTAGCAGAGGGAAATTCTTTTTTCTCTCATTTTAACAAATTTGCTCCAAGTTTCATTATAGTGGTATAAAAAACAATTTTCTATGTTTCATATATATTTTATTATATTAAAGAATATGATGAAATTAATTTGTGGCAGAACATATAGTCAAAATATTGTGAAAATTCAGTAGGCATTTTAAAAGAAAATATATTCATTGTTTTAAAGATAGAAAATGAGATTCAATGAAATCTGAATTTTTAATAATTTTAAGGATCTATATACTTAAATATTTTTCACTATCTTGTTTAATTATGTTTAGATAAAGTTGAATTAAGATCTTGTATTCCACCAAAAGTGGAAACAACTCAAATGCACAACAAATGATGAATGGAGAAATTAAACATGGTATATCCATAGAATAAAATATTATTCAGCAATATAAAAACGAAGTACTGATAAATGCTGGAACATGGATTAATCTTAAAACACTACGCCAAGTAAAAGAAGCTAGTCACAAAGGGCCACCTATTGTATTATCCAATTTATACAAAATGTACAGAATAGGCAAATCCAGACAGAAATTAAATTAGAATTGTCGTTGCCAGGGGCCTGAAGTTCACCATTTAGTACTTTCTATAAAAAGGGGTCTTAGGATGATTATTTTCTGAGTTTTTCATGTAAAAATACATTTTTATAACTTCTGTAAGTGAAGTTAACTGTGGCTGTATATAATATTAAGGGCATTTTATTTCTTAAGGATTTTTCAAATGTGTTTCTGGTGCTGAAGTTCAATGTTGAATAATATTTTGGAAATACTGCCTCCAATTTTTGTCTTTATATAAAAATTATAGTAATTTTCAGTGATTACATTATTGTAGATACATCTAGGACCAAATGTGTCTGTCAATTAGTGTGTTCTTGTCATGTCTTCTTTTACTTTACTTAGGCATAAAATGGATATTTATTAATTATATCAGCAGTCCAACGTGGTTGCTGGTGTTAGAAAGTTTTCTTGGATTGCATCTTTAAATTTTTGTTTTTCTTCTTTTGGATCTCAGACCTTATTAACTCTTTTACAATTTCCATAACATTTTGCTTGCTTTTCTTTTTTCTATCTTTGTTCTTTGTTCTAACTTACTGTGTTTTCCAAAGTGTCTAATTATATTCCAATTTTGTCTTAACTTTATGATTTTTTTTATTCTACCATTTTCCTGGATCTTTCAGTGAATCATCTCCTTTTATTGTTTTCCCATTTCTTCTGGTGTTCTTCCATTTGTGCTTTGAGTTCTTCATACACAGAAGGAAGAATTCATTAAATAATTATATGAATTTATTTTTTTAATTCATGCAAATATTGAGGTACAATTTCCATCTAAATGTGAGCCACCATTTTTCTAAGGAACATTTTCAGTAATTTTTAATTTGTCTTTATTTTTTATAATTTTTATTTATCTTGCTTCCAGTCCCATTTTATATTTGTAGTCTTTAAATGGAGTGAAAATTCCTTGGCTCAGCTAGTCTCAGAAAGTTCTTTGTTGTCAATGCCACTTGTCCCTCTAAGAAGGTGAGGTCCATTGACCACTAATGGGTCATGTAACCTAGTTAGTATGCCAGAGTCTTATTTGTTACCTACATTAAATAGACAAGTCGTTTTGCCAATTAAGAATGACCATGTATCACCACCCACAGAATCAAGAAAAAGCTATCAGTCAATCCTGACTGTGCCCAGGCCTGGTGAAGTATTTTTTTCTCTCTCTGAGGCACAGGCTTTCTACTTGGTTTGTCTGTGGGATGCTGAGTGCAGCCCAAGCTATTCTGCTTCTCTGATCCAAAATGAATCCAGTAGGATTTCAGCCTTCAAATCTTCTCAAACCCTTTTCCTAACAAGGGTTTTTGCAAATAAGGGATAGTTTTGTGCTTTGTGGTAGGCCACTCTCCTAATAAAGAGCATTTTGACTGTTGTTGTCAGGAAACTTTGAGGGTTGACCTTCTAGATACATTCTATCTTATTTACTTAGTATTCCTCAACACATCTGCTCAATCTCAGTTGCTTTGGTAAATATTCCATAGAATATGAAATGTAGGTATCTGTCAGCTTGTGTTGAATGTGTGATTTGAATTTTTCTGTTGTTGTTGTTAATTTTTAATTAGTATGCTTTCCAAAGGAATGGGGAAATGATAAATTTTGTAGTTATTTTCATACATTTGGATTGAGAATTAAATCAAGATGTTTAATTCTCCCCACCCCATAATTTAAATGAAGTATTAAGAAGATTGTTAAAGCCACTATTATTAAATGGGGCAGTGTCTGTTATTACTTATTTATTATGTTAAATGAAAGACAAATCAGAGAAAGCTACAGGACTTAAGTTATAAGAAATAGGCTGATTCACAACTGATGATGTGTATAGGAGCTGAACGGTATATTTATAGTTACTATATATTTACAATATATTCACTTAATGTCAAGGTGATTTTATTTCATTCATTGTTTTTAGGTTATGTGATACAGGATGTATTTCATAATATTATTTCATCCTAGTGATAGTTCGTTTATGTGTAGTAGTTGCCAATAGATTAATTACCCTAGATTGTTGCTGAATGGATTTTTGTAAACATGAAGGAAGGATCCTGAAGGTAAGGCACTAGATTCCGTTATTGGTTTTATACAGAAAACCAAAGATGCTGTACAGTAGCTAATATGTTATTAACTAAAGTTAAAATTCTATTTTTTTAAATTTATGTAGAGGCAGTGCATGCAAGATGAGCTCAAAAGCAATATGTATAAATTAAAACTTTTAAGTTAAAAAATCATTTAGATTGTTATGAAACTGAAAAACAAGTTTGAAAGAAATTTGTTTTGAACAAAATACCTGGAAATCCAACTTGAACATATGTTCCTTAGTGAATGACATGAGTTATTAGTATAAAAGTAGACTGAATTTTAGTATAATCAAATCTTTGTGCACTGGGATAATAGAAAATAAGAATCTGTAGGAAGGATGTGGGCTGAATGGGAATAATCCCACTGTCTTCCTGATTTATCAGGCCATTTCTGTAACAATATTTAAATATCTAAGTGGGAAAAATGTGTCCTTCATGAGAGAGAATACAGGCTCTGGATCCAGATTCCCACATTCTGCTGCTTTGTAAATAATAGATACTGGGCCATTTTTTAAGCTCGGTCACTCAGGTCCTCATATGCAAAGTTAAACTAATAATAGTGCTTATCCCAAAGTGTTCTTGCGAGAACTAATAATTCAAAAAGAGTTAGACTAGTTCCTTGCACTTAGTATGATTAATAAATGTTACATGTATTAATATTTCTGGTTTATCTATTTATGGCATTTGAAATCAAGAAGATCAAATATAAAGCTAATTGATGTGAGAAATACATAAATGCTCTTGTGTGATAATCAAATAGTATTACTCTAAGAAGTTATGTTCAATGCTCAGTTTATTTGATAATTTTAATAATGATAGCAACAATAAAACCATAAATTCATACTTTCTGAAAAGCATGAATTATAAATTTCTAGTGGAATGATAGCTATGTAACAGCCTCATATCATTAAAACAGTTTATTTATTTCCCTTACAACATGGAATTACATATAGGTCATGCTATATCAAAAACAAATATGTAGACAACTTGTAATAGCATTTATAAATCAGAACATTTGCTTTGCATATATTATCTAAAGAAGTGATGAACACAATTTTTAAGTTATCTGTCTCACAAATCTGACTCCCCCTCAGTTCATTTACCCTTTTATTCATGTGTGGAATTTTGGCTTTCTTTTGTGTTTTCTTTCTTTAACAGCTAGGTAAAACAATGGGGAGAATGAAGTTGTTATAGTCAAGAAAAGGAGTTTTGGTAGCTTTTTTCTTTGTTTGATTATTATTGTGTTTTTAATGTCTGCTTAAACTTTAATATTCCATTGGAAGATTTTTAAATTTTTCACTGAAAATTCCAGTCTCTTGCCAATCTTAGTTTAGCGTTTAATACTTATTTCCCATGGGCAGTATGTAACTACTTTTTTAATCTAAAATTACCATTTTTCTTCCACTTTCATGAACATACATTTACAACTATCCCCCTAGATGGAATTAAAAATTATTTAACATTCATTTACAGCATATTTTGTAGAGAAACATCTTTTATGATAAGAATATTTTGTCTTTCTAAAAGGTTTTGTTTTAAATAAATTTTGATGAAATATTTGTGACTCAAGTGAACACCAGAAAATATTTATGCACAAGACAAGATTTTGCCCAGGTCTAGACAAATTTCCTTACTTTCAATAAATGGCTGGTGTGTATTAATTGTTGTTTTCATACAGCGTGCTAAAACAGTTTCACTTACATGCCTCTGACAGATGGAACGTTGGTGTGGTTAACGTCAGATGATATGAGCATTGTAAGCTTGCTACTAACATGTTAGCTGTAGCATTGATATGTGGAACTAGAGTAGTTGTACTTGGCAGTTGTACTTGCTATAATAGATGGATGTTGGCTCTTATCAACCAGGCAAATGGCTGTCAGTCATATTATTTGGAAGGGAGGTGTATTCAAAACTTTAAAACTGGCCACTATATATTTCTGTTTAAACCCGATTCTGAATTGTGTCTAGTCCATATGCTTTATTCTGTTTGCCTTTTGTTCATGTAACATTTAAGATAAAAGGACATCTGTTGACTTTGGCTCAGAATGCTACATGAACTTATTCTCTGTCATTCCACTCTTAAACAATTTTCTACTAAAAAAAAATTAAAAGTTTTTCAGGATGCTGCAGGCCTAGTCAGTCAGTTCATATTATTCAATGTCTGAAATATCTTTTTTTTTTTTAAGTAATCATTTTAACAGGCTTTTCAGACTTACAGTTGCAGGTTGTTTCCTCTCAGAAATCTCTGAACAAAATGGCCTTAAGCATGCTCCAAGAACAAGCTGCTCTTTGGCATAAGCCATTTGACATTCATCCTCCTACCTGAAATTTGATTCACTGGGGCTGTGACATCTCACTGAGTTTAGCCAGAAGCTAGAAAATTTGCCTTCTAGCATTTTTTTAATGCACCTCCTAGACTTAGACATAGGTTTCTTTACATTTTGACCTTCAACTTTTGCTGAGGTCTTGTAGATTTTCTATTCCTGAGGTATTTAAGAGGTACCTAACATTAAACTGTCAAATGTTCTTTGTACTTGAATAATATTGATTCTTACTGACGTACGTGAAAAAATACTAAGTCATGCATACTTTATCCTATATGTTCGTTCTCTATTTGTAAGAATAAAAGTCCATGTTATAAAAGAGAAGCTGGCATTTAAAGTTGGGAAACAAAACAAGACATGTCTTACCTCAACTACTTTATTGAATTGCACTGACTTATACACCATTTAATAAATGAATAAATATGTTATATGCTCATTTTCTTATGGGGAAAATTTCTTTCCAAGTGTGTTATAGTCCTTTAGCAGTTTGTTGTTTCAACGTCAATAAATGTGCTAAGAAACCCAAAGAAAAACACAAAATACATTCAATGTTCATGTCAGACCTTGTATTACTGTGAAATTACCTTTTTGTTTAGGAGAATAAAAATCAGACAAAATATAAGAATAAAATTTTCATTAATAAATCACTATTTTAAATACTTTGGGTATATTTTACACTTATAAAAAGTTGAAAATGCTCCATTAGAGACTGAATTTATATTTCATAAATCTGTGGACCTTTATCATTATATATATATATATAATAAGTTTTATCAGCATATATGATTATCATATTATTCACAAAACTTTTTGTCATTTGTCTAATTTTTCCATGTTACTAGAAATAGAATGAAAATTTTCATTACCAAATATAATTTATATCAATCCTTATTTTAAAGGCATGGTAATCTGCTTCATTCAATATAAATTTCCTCGAAAAGCCTGCCTCACAATTCTGTGATTCTTAGTAAACATTTGTTTGAAACAGCACAGTATCTGATTTGAGATAGGTGAAGCAGCTGCTTTAGCCTCACAGAAAATGTTGCCAGAGAGAAATTGTGTCCCTAAGGTGTGGGCTGAGTTACAGCTTTAAAAAATTAAATTAGCCCAGCACACGTTTGGCTCCCATGTCACCTGGCTTCCTTGCACCATATCCCTCCACCCTGGCTTCCTATTTGTTTGGCCCAAACTCTTCTGTAGTTTATTGATAGTAGCATGATAAATCACAGTTTCCACTGGGCACCATACCTGCTCACATGGTCTTAGTCCCTGTAAAGGGGCCAATATCCATGACTTCTCATGCAGGATTGTGAAATTGCTCTTTCAAAAGCTTAGAAATTGATGTTCCATGAAACAGACTATTCTTAACGCAGGCAGTAATTCTTAGGGAGTGTGACTCTTACCTCAAAAATGACTGCAATTCTGAATCCAAGGTAACATCCTTTTGTCTTTGTGCAAGACTGGGTCAGTTACAAATATTTAATTCATGGAGAAGATGATAAATATAAGTACAGTACAGAATCTAGAAAAAGGCTTTCTGATTTTAATTCCTTAAAATATTTTGTGTTAAGATTTGTTGCTCTCTTAAATGTACATGTAAATTGTTAAATAGCAACAGTATAAAATATCATTTTAATTTGAAATACATAGTTAAATCCCACTTGATTTTCATTTGAGAAATGGAATTACCTCATTTTAGAAAACAAACAACCCAGGATCACATTAATTTTATTAGATGTACCCACCTATAATTTACTCATTTTAGGCTCTGTCCAATTAAATTTTAATGATTCCACATGTCATTAATTTATGGACAACCAAACAAATTATATTCTCTCAGACCACAGCATAAAATGAAGTGAAGTAAACACCAAATTGTATTCCACAGTGGCTGCACCGTTTTACATTGCCACCAGCAATGAATGTTTCTATTTCTCCACATCCTCTCCAACCATATGACCTAGCAATCCCATTACTAGGTATGTACCCAAAAGAAATGAAAGAAACCTGAACAGATATTTGCACACTGATGTTCATAATGGCATTATTACAATTGACAAAAAATTGAATCAACTCAAGTGTCCACCAACCGAAGACTGGATAAACAAAATGTGGCATGTACATACAATGGAATATTATTCAGCCATAAAAGGGAATGAAGTTCTGCTACATGCAATGACATGGGTGAACTTTGAAGGCATCATGTTGAGTAAAATAAGCCAGACACAAAGGGACAAATATTGTATGATCTCTATGAAGCAAATTCATAGAGTCAGAATCTAGAATACAGGTTACCAGGGAATGGAGTGGGGATTGGGAATGAAAGCTAAGGCTTAACATTCCCATTTGGAATGATGAAACTGTTTTGGTAATAGATGATAGTGATGGTAGGACTACATTATGAATGCAATTAACTACACTGAAATATATATTTTATATGATTAACAGTAGTGATGTTAAATTATATATATGGTAACAGTATAAAAATTTTTTTTTAAATCCATGGAACTACACTATAGAAACAGTGAGCGCTAAGTTAAATCATGGGCTTTAATTGATAACGCAGTTATTAAAATGTACTTATTATCAATTGTAAGAAATGTACCATACCAGCACAAGGTATTGGTGATGGGGTAGTATGTGTAAATACTATAATTTATGCATGATTGTTCTCTAAATAAAGTAAAAATGAAATTAAGGGTCACTATGGGAGTGAGTAGAGGAGTGCCATTAAATCAAAATGGAATATTAATCTAAAATCTTTATAAGACGTGAGAGAAAATGAATAATAGAACACCTGCTAAAACTTGTCATTAGTGAAAGGTAGTATTTTTCACCATTCTAATTGATAAGTGACAGGATATCTTATTCTACCTTACATGGAAAAAATAATCATTATTTGTTCTGTATTAACTAAATAGAAAAAATATCATATATATTTGTTATTTGAACTATTTGATTAAGAGACTTCACCTTTAAGTTCTCAAAGCATTTTTAAGGGTTTGATCTTCAAATTACATAAGCCACATTGTTTCAATGTAATGTTTGCTTCTAGTTTGTGTAATATTCATTGATTCAATCATATTTCCAAAAAATGAAAATGAGAATATTGCATTCCATACTGATATATATATATGTAATAAATAAATAATTTTATAGAGCAAGAGGTCAAATGAATTGAATGTGGTTCACAACTGCTTTTCAAAACAACTTTGTGTTTCCTGCTTTTTAAAACAATTTTGTGTTTCCTGAGATAATGATGTTATCCAAAGGACATTTGTAGTGTGAACTTTTTGCTATTTCTTAGGTAGTTTGATTCTTTTCAGTGCTGTCACTAACATAGTAAATCAATGCTACATGACACTTTTCCAGTGGTATATAACATAACTCTTCTTATTTTGTCTAGATTCAGAAGGAAGCTTATAGCAGATGAATCCCTTGCAACCTGATTCATTTCTAGTATCGACTTCAAAAAGTCTAGAAGAGGATGGTATCATTTCAAGTTATTGAACACTTAAAGAATAATCTTCTTGGATTTTTCATTCGCCCTAAAAGGTGATACTAAATAGATCTTACTGATTTTTAAGTTATAAAGGATTTCTGAAAACAAAAGTTAAAGAATTGTTTTCTTTCTAAGCTCTTAGCCATTTAATCAGTTTCCTTGTGAATTAACTATAATTTATGTCATATGCATGGATAAGGACAAAAATCATAAAACCGGGTATCTGCTATCAAAAACTATATTTCTAGAAGGAGCCACATTAAATAACAAATCTCAAGCCTTTTTTATTTTCACTTTGCAATGCTAGAGGTCACTCAAAGCCATATTCTATGAGTGCTGTTTAGTTTTTTTTTTTTTTTCCTTTTTAACCTTAATGACAACTTAAATTTAGGATGTTTTTAATGTATATTGAATCTAATAAAATGTTCTTAGAATTTTAGTTTTGGTAAGGGTTTGCTAAATACATTCTAAGTACTATATGACAAAATTATAAAAATAACAATTGAGATTAGGAATATCATTTGATGTTTCTACGTTAAGGCATTTACTGTATTGATTGTATTGATTATTTTGATGTTATATTTTGAAAATGTACAAACAATGAGAGTATAGCAGATTAGTCCTGTTGTTAAATACTTCCTGGAGATCTTAAACCAATTGATTATATTTTCTGATGCTCTGTTTGAGAAATCTGTAAAGTCAAAGTGTTCCTCCACCCTCAGGAAAGCAATTTGTTTCCAAGAACATCAGATTGAAGTATAATGTCACTGGCGTTTATTGAATGCTCACAGTGTGCCATTCTCTCGCTTAAGTGCTCTAAATACCTAATTTCACTTAACACTCAGAACAATGCAGTAAGGAAAGTATTATCAGTTTCATTTTGCAGATGAGTAAATAAAAACTCAGAAAATGCCGCTTCCTTGCCCAAGCAGTATTATAAAGATACTTAATGGAAGAATTGAAATTTGGACTGTAATCTTTATAATATTAAATACCAATTTTTTTCAATTTTAATCTATAGCAGTGGGAATAAATTTTTAGGTTTTTTGTGTGGTAGTTGCTGTTTTTATTTTATTTTATTGTTTTTTATTTTAATTATTCATGTTTATATTTAAAAATGAGAAGACTGACAGTCATTTTCATTTACATTGTTTGAAGCAAAACATTTTTCTAGCAAAACAATAAGTTTATAACATGAATTGTTCTGTTTTGCTTTGTTTTTTTCTCACTAAACTAGGCTTTGGAAAAGAAAATAGTAACTAATTACAAAATCATTAAGGTTAAATAAAAATAAAATAGTATATAGTAGATGAAGAATTCTTCCTTTGTAATAATGTTAAAAGGTGCTATTTGGGCGTTGAGTGACCTAGTCAGCGGGGGGATTGGAAGATTGAGATGAACCCTACATCTGTGGGCAGAAACTAAAGTGATTGTATTGACTTGCTAATGTTCACACATACTTTGCATAAAGGGAGAAGACACATTGGCCCAGCTTATTAAAGTACCTGGAACATTTAAAAGTGATACTTTTCAATGGACATTAATTGGTGATTTCATTTATACACTTGTCTTTTGTAAAATTTGCACTTGTCTCACCATCTGTATGACATCAAGGCAATCGATCACTATGTTCTTCTAGGTTGTACTCTGAATTTTCTCCTTAGCTTTCCATTCGAACCATTAGTACCTGTTCTCTGGAGGTTAGGAATTGTCTAATCACACTCCTTTATCCCTATATCCTCTCATTACCCATACTTATTACAGGAAACTGTGAATTCTATGGTTGCTCAATCTTGGTATGAAAGTACTGCTGTCATAATATTGGTTGATTTGAGTATTCATATTGATGATGCCCTATTTCAAAACCTCTCAGTTCCTTAAACTTATTTTTTTGGGATCTTTTCCTCTATATTGGCTCAGCAGTGGACATACTCTAGACTTCATAATCACTAAGAATTTTACCCATACCATATTGTTTTGTGCATTCCACTCTCAAAGCAGCTACATTTTCATTTCACTCCCACAAGCACTCTTATTCAAATATTTTAGAACAAATTGGAACTGAAAATCCATTGACCCTAACCACCTTTGCACTGTTCTTCACCTGCCTAACATGCTTACTTCCTTTATTTATTTCTCCCTTCAAAGGACATTTCTGGCAAAATATCTCTCCTTATTAAATCCAACTTTCTATCTCTTTACTGGCAATACCTGTGCTACTAAATGAGGCTAGAGGAAAAATGAAAACTAAATGGAATGATATTTTCTATATTCATTATTCTCAATCACTATTGAGCCCTAATGCTGCCTGACAATTATACTACATGTTCTCATTCTCTTAGAGACCTTCCTACACTTATGTATTAGTTCTCCTAACTAACCATTTTGTAGATTTTCTTGGGTTTTCTACATAGGTATTCATTTCCTCTCCAAATAAAGGTAGTTGTATTTCTTCATTTCTATATGCATTTTATTCCATTTCATTAATTTATTTTACTGGTTTGGACCTCTAATCTATTGTTGAATAAAAGTTGTGTGAGAGAGAACATCCTCACTTTGTTCCCAATCTTTGGATCCCATCCTTTATTTAACTTCTTACAATTATTTTTCCCCTATTCCACTCCATAGAAATTGTTTTGTTCTCATCAAGATAACTTATGAGTCACATACTGCTAATGATAATGGTTAATATTCACACTTTTTACTTGACATATTTGCTGTTCTTGAATCCATTCATTCCTTGCTCTTTGACTTCTGCAATATGATACACTTCTGCTTTTATTCCTACCTCATAAGATGATTCCTTTTGGTTCCATTTAGTACTTCTTCTTTATCCCTTCAAATTTTAAATTTGAATTGTCTCTGGGCTCAGGTCTCAGAATTTTTCTACTCTTGATCCTGTCCAACTCCTGCCTGGCTTGCATACTATATATTAACTACTCCATTAATTTATATGTCCCCAATTTAAAATCTGTAATAGCTCTATCCTCCAAAATGTAGATTCATATATCTTAATATGGATATGAAACATTTTCTTTGATTTCCAATAGTTATATCCAACTAAACAAAGCAAAATTAATCTCATAATCTCCCCTCCCAAATCTATTATTTTGCATTATTCCCCACCTCAGTAAATAAAAGCTCCAATTTTTCCCGTTGCTTAGAATAGTGACCTTGATGTCATTTTTTGACTCTTTCCTTTCTATCACACATCACAACAAATTCATCAGTAAATCCTGTTTATTTTGCCATAAAAGCATACTTCTCAACACACCTGTCTCAGTATAGTGTTTATAATCTCCATTTCCTCTTGCCCAGATTTTCATATAGCTATCCACACTTATGCCTTTGATCTCTTCCCCAATCCATTCTGTCCATAGCAGCTCCAGAGAACTTTTTCAAAGTCATTCTTCTAACCAAAGCTCTCAACAGTCTTCTTATTTCTCTCACATTGAAATTAAAATCCTCCTAAATGGTTTTCAAGTGCTCTGGCCTCAGGGCTGCCAATGCAAAGCACCAGAAATGGGGTGGCTTTTATAATAGGAATTTTATTAGGGGAAAATCTTACAGTACAGAGGCTGTGAAATGTCCAAATGAAAGCAAAAATGCTTTCTCACCGAAGTCAGCTACTGGCATCTTGCCACGTGGTGAAGCAAGATGATGGCTAATCTCTGCAAAGTCTCTGCCTTCCCCTCCAGAATCTACTTTCTCTGGAAGCTTGGCTGTGGACTTGTCTCTTTTCTGGGCCTACTCTCTCAGTCTTGGCTGCCCCACTTTCTTCCTGAGCTCAGCTGTGAAGTATCAGACATATGGTTCGTCTCTTCGACTTGAGCTTCTCCATTGGCCCAGCCTCTTGGAGGCTTCACGCTTCAGCTTTGGCTGCTAGAGATCCCCCAGTACTGTCTCTCACTTGGCCAGGTCAATATGGCAGCCTCCTTAAGCTGTGTCTCTCTCTGTGTCTCTATTTATATAAAGCTCTATTATGAGGGCAGAGACCCAACCTGAGGCACGCCTCACTGAGGGAGTCCAATCAATAGGGTACCACACCCACAAGAATTGATTAATTCAATAACATAATTTTTTGGGGGGATTCACCAAAATTAAACTGTCACACTTCCCTCTCAAATCTCTAACTTAATTTCCTACTACATCTCCATTTGCTCATTCTGTTCTAAACACATGAGCTTCCTTCCTAGTTACCAAACATGGCAAATATATCATAGCTTCAGTGCTTTGTACTTTCTGTTCCTGAGTTTGGGACATTTTCCCCCTGATAATCCATATAAATCACTCTCCCATAATCTCTGGCTTATCTTTTGGTCTACCTTCCCTGACTATCCTCATTAAACTAGTAACCCCTCATTCTATTAATTACATTTCTTTAATCTGTTTAATTTTCTCCACAACATATATCATCATCTGAAATACTATTTATTTTATTACTTCTTTATGCTCTTCCTTCATGAGAATTGCAATTAAGAAGGATAGTTTTTTTTTTAATTTGCACTCTATAGTGTTCTAAGTGCATAGACGTTTTCATGGCACAGAGTAAACACCTAGTAAATAATTTTGAATGAGGAGCTTTGTCCATTTTATTTTTAAAAAATTTTCTCTGTTATCTGAAATCTCTCATCAGTAACAGTTCAACAGTATCATCTGAAATATGTCAGATGATTTTATTATAAAACATATTTGGATTTATATTGTCCTATTACCAAAAAGAAACAGTAGTAGATCATTGTACTTCCATATTAATAGCTTATATTAATGAATGCATATATAATATCACAATTTTATTTTGACTTTAAGAGCAAACAGATCTATTAAATTTTACTACAAATCTTTAATACTAAAAATGACTTCCTCAAGGTACATGTGGAAGTTTGGAATTGTTTATGAATTCCAAAATCAGATATTGAATTGTGTTTGTAAACTAGTCTGTTCCTGTGGGCATATTAGATTGCATTAGATTCAGATGTTTTATTTTTACTTTATTAAATCAAGATTAGGGCTTTTATTTGACTACATAATTGGTGCAACTTGGTTTGAGTCCCTGTTCCCACCTTATGGGCTATATATAAACAGATGCTCAATCAAAGATAAAATACACAGAGAAGGAGAACACAGAGAGTTTAGTTTTGGATGCTGGAGCCCCAGGGAGAGAGCTGAGCCATTCACCTGATAGTTTGTAGCTGAAAAGACCAGAGCTCTGAACAGCTGAGGAAGCCCAGGAAGGAAGGAGCCCCAGGGAGCGAGACAAGCCTACAGCTGAGATCAGAAGAAGCTGGGACCACAGAGTCTTAGAAGGAAGAGAAAGCCTGAACCCTTGCAGAGACTGGCAGCCAGATTGCTCCAACACATGGCAACAGACTATGGTGAGGGAAGTAACTTACTTTTTATGACCTTGTGACTATAAGCTTCTACCCCAAATAAATACTCTTTATAAAAGCAACAGATTTCTGGTATTTTGCATCAGCACCCCTTTAGCTGACTAATACATAATACATAAGCCAAAATCTCTCATAAATTTAGCTAAAACTTTGCATACTTCTGATAAGTCAATTTTCTACCATTTTTGCCGATATAATCCTAAAGTCTTTGGGTGGTTCAGTTATCAAATGTTAATTGTTTCAATTAAAATGGGAATTAGGACACTGTTGAAACCATATATTTCTTATCAAATTAAAAATGCAAGTGAAAATATAAAGGTTTCCATACACAAAGTATACAGTACCTCAAGATAATTTGATGAACTTTAACACATCATATGGCAATTAACTATTTGAAATCCAGAATATATTGTATCATGTTTTTTCTTCAAATATGAAACACCATAATATATATATTTCTGCTTTATTTGTTAACCAAAAGCATCTGCCTCATAAAACTTTCTACATTTTCCTTTCTAGCTCCCAAATTATTCAACAAAACCCTAAATTTGATAAATAGAAGATAGAAAAACTTAAGGTATTTTTTAAGTGCCCATTTTTTAGGAGGCTTTTGCATTTCTGAAATGGTGTTAAAAGACTGTATTTGCCAAATTATTTTCTATGATACTAGAGCCATGCTATTAATCCTCTTTTGAAAAATTGAGTTAGGATATCAATATGATTTTAGAAATATATATATATATTTGTACATTTGTAAGCATGGCCCATAGATAGTCTTGAGAAATTATCTTGTAAAAGTTTTCTTTTAAGACAAGACTCTCTTTGCAGCATAACATAAAATCTTTTATAATTTACTTGATTTAATTGTATTTGGATCTTTGGGTTGAGTGTCATAATATGGCTTATTAAAATACTTCTTTATCCATTATCAGTGATAGACTCACAGCATCTATTCACTGTTCCACATATAAAAAGCTCCCCAGGATATGGCACCTGTTCTCTTGAATGGCATTTCTTACTTTCTCAGTAATTACATGTGCACATCATATTTGCATAAGTGTCTTGATGACTTCTTCAGTAATCATCAGGTTTAGATTGTTGGTCTGTACAAATTGTTTTTCATCTTTTACTCAGAAAATTGAAAACTTTACTTCACACACAAATTAAGAACTTTTAAGGAGAGGCAATGGCTTACTTCATTTTATACCAATCAACCGACTATTAAGCATAATTTCCTGAAATATTTTTGAAACCATTAAGGAAAATCTTTAAATTTCATAAAGGGATGAAGGCACAATATGTGTAGTGCTATTTCTTTTCTCTTTTCATTATTATTTAAAATATCACCAAATGGCATTATGCTTTTATGAAAGAATCTATGGTCTTGGTATTATTTTGAATACATTCACTGTATTCATTCACTTGAATGCATAACCTGTTCTTTATTCTTGAGAGATAATATCTGAAGAGATAAAAAAAGAAGTTCTGATATGAAATATCTGTGATGCCATTTTCAATATGCTTTGCCTTTTCTAATAGATTATGGAAAATAAAATCACATTAAAATACACCTCAGATATAATGATGTATCAATAACCCACTAATGGGAGAGGTCTCTGAGTGAGACTTTTGAGTATGTCTACTCTCCTTATAATATTTCCTATTATATTACTAATTCTTCTTGAGAGATTATAAATTGGGGGTCTTCAAATGGTGTGTAAATGAAGATAGGAGATCTAATATTCAGTTCTTAATAAGAAAAGAATAGTCATTCTAAATTTGGTCTCTAATATAAATAATTATTATAATAGCTATAATCATCTTATATTAGGCAGTTTGCAAATATCTCCTTTAAGCTTTGCAACAGTTTGAAGTTCTTTTATGAATCCACTCCCAAAAAGATTATGTTTTTTAACTAATCCATTCCTGTGGGGGTGAGACCCTTATGATTGGACAATATCAGTGAGAGACACAGAGGAGAAAATGAGCTCTGTCATTTTTGACCCTGTCATTTGAGCGAGAACTCAAGGGTCCCTAGCAGCCAAAGCTTGAACATGAAGCCCCAAGAAGCTGGGGGCCATATGCCTGATAGCCCACAGGTAAACTCGGGAAGAAAACAGAGCAGCCAAGACTGCTTGCCCACAAAGAGACAAGCCTTACTTCTGGTTGTCCACAGCTGAGCTCCAGGAGATGGTGGATTCTGTAGGGGGACGGCAGAGCTCAGCCGCCATCTTCACCACATGACAGGAGACCAAGATTTCCTATAGCTGACTTTGGTGAGAAAGCATCTCTGCGAATGCCTTAATTTTGACTTTCAGGACCCTGGAACACTATGCTTTTGCCCTAAATAAAATCCCCATTGTAAAAGCCAACACATTTCTAGTATTTTGCATCAGCAGCCTTGTGGCAAACTGAGAGTGACCTTAAGGTAAGACTTTTTATACTCATTTTCAGGATAAGGAAATGAAACTTCAGACTCCTTAGCAACTTTTCCAAAGTCATTGAGCTCAATACAGATGTTTGAACTATTGTTAGCATCACTTCATGGTTTTTTACTATTTCCAGTATTACAATGAATTGCTAGTTCTTTCTAAATTAGAAGAATGACAAAATAGCATTTAAATGTCTTTCATATGTGTCATGTATTGAGTTTTCACAATAAACCTGAAACTTAGGTATTGATCTTATTTTTTAAATTACATAAAGTGATGTTCAAGGAAGTTAGGCAAATTGCAAAGGATCACACTTTGATAAATGATTGAACTAGTATTAGGATTTAGTTGTATTTATTCCATGACAAAAGCTCGATTTTCTTTTCCCGCTGTCTCTGAATGTGTGGATCAAAAGTATGAAGTTATTTTCTGATTTCTTGTGTGCTGGTGCTCAAAAATGGGTTACACAGTGCTCAAGGCACAAAACATTTTAATCCTCCTCTTTTCAGTGATTAGATAGTGAAGATTTAGCAATTTACCTTAATTAGTATTTACATATGTTGCTATGAGAAAATTATCTAATGTAATTTTATGGAGTTTACATTCTACCTTCCATGATGAATATCTGAAGACCAAAATATTTTAAAGGAGCACAAAAGAATTTCTAAGCTCTCTTTTCTGTTATTGAGACATTACTGTGGTATATTTTAATTCTAAATTTTGACTGTTCACAAAAGTGATTCAGATTGAGTTAAAAAAAATAATAGGGAGAGTTCTATCAGTGTAAAGCATCAATATTCCTGATAGTACATATTACTGAAAAATAGAGATTGGTGTCGATGTTACCGTATTAATATCCAGTATGATATATGGTCATGGTTTTGATAAATTTCTCTTAAGTTTCCTCCAGCTTTTAATGGCAAATAATACATCAAATAAGTTTTCAAGGTTAGGTCAAAGATAAGTGGCTATTTCAATTGTGTCAATTGGGGAGATTCTGATTTAAAGGCAAGAAATTATAAACAAAAAATTTGCATTTTTGTCATAATATTTATCATCTATACATATGTATATTCCCCTATTATTATTTTTCAGAATGTCTCATGATAAATGTTGAACTTAACTTGAAGTTTAAAATCATTTTTATCTTACAAAATTAAAATGAAGCACTCTGTTGGGTAAATAGAGTTGATTAAGAGGTAACAGATCAAAAACAAAGCATCTGTTTCCTAAATAATGCATTTTCATCATCATATTATTAGACGTCATTATCATGAAAAGGTTATATGGAAAAATAACTTAATAATTATAGGTGTAAGCATTATATAAAGTTCATAATGGTGAAGTATAGGAGAAAATATCCTTTTAGGCATTAACATTAAATTTCCAAGTTGATTTTATAATATCCCACATCAAATCTGTTTTCAACAGAACATTCATTTTTATGGTGGTATAAACTCATATTGAACAGCTTGGACTCCTGTGGAACCAATCTGTGAACCTTTGGTGTTTTAATGGCCTAGGACACCAAAATGCATGTTGCATAAAGAACAGAAGATATTCACAATGTAGATAACATACTATTGTTTTATTTTTAATTAGAGCATTTTGAGTGCAATTTATTTTGGTATACTGATAAAGCCTTTCATTGGGAACATTTTGATCCTCCAATTAAAATGGTTAATTTGGCATTTTGGGGTCATCTTGTTAAGGGCATAGTGATTTTACCTACTTATAAAAACTTGAGACAGTGAGATAAAAAGAAATCAAGGAGGATAATATAGAAAAGTAATGAGAATTTTTATACGTAAAACGAATTGGAACTTAGGCAGTTGCAACCTTGATAAATGTTACTTGATGGCCTAAATTTGATAGCAAATTTTAATGTACTTGATTTTTAATGGTCTCATTGATTTATGGAGACAAAGTACAGAGGGCATTGCTTATCTAACATTTCTCTGAACACATTCTAGACTACGATTCCTTAAGGAAATGCTACTTTTAACTTTATCACATTAGTCTCAATTATATATGCTACCATTAAGAAAGTGTTCACTAGAGTGTGATGATTTTGTTTGATTTAATCTTTATAACTTCAGATGTAACATTTTTATTAACTGTATTATTTCAGTATCACATTCTTCAGAACACTGTGAAATGATATACTTAAGTACTGAAGTGTGCTTAACAAGATCGTTCAAATGTTCTTCTGTATCTTAATGACAAGTATGAAAAAAGTATTTTAAATTAATATGTAAGAAATGAAGGTGACATCAATACATTACAAAAATTCCACTTCAAACTTCTACATGGAGTTATTTGAGAATAAAATGAGACCTACCCACCTACAACCTGTTTTTTAGACAATCCAACCATAAAATCTCAGGATTCAGATGGAGTTTTCTCTAGAAGAGAGGTATTAGTTTCCTGAGAGACTATTATTTAATATTTAATGTTAATGAGTGGAATCATTTTAGAAAGGGAACCAATTTTGACAAAAATTGAAGCATTGACATAACAGCTATATTTTCCTACTGCAATGTGAATTATCACTATTTGAGATACATATATGATTTAACAGTAGTCATTCCATGCCTTCCAGTATGACTATCTCAAACTCAGAGAGTGATACTCTTTTCTTTTTTTTTTTCTTTTTTTTTAATTTTATTATGGGTAAAAATCAAAATTCTCACAATACATACAAACATTTGCAAAATGATATATAAATATATATGCATATATGTATATTTGCTTACAAAAATGTTATATATATATATATATATATATATATATATATATATATATACACATATATTTTAAGAGGTGCTTAGATTACCCAAAATATTACACGGAACCCACTGGGATTCCCATGTTCCCCACCTCCCACACCTCCCACCACATCCCACACAAACATCTCCCACAGTGTGGCCCACCACCCTCAATGAACTTACACATCCTGGAGCCTGAACTGTGGTCTACTCTTTTCTTTTGAATGGCTGCGAGATATATGTAAATTTGTGAAAAGTTGATTAATAGGTAAAATCACCAAATTATAAAACATTAACTCATTACCATTTTGATGGAAAAATAATTAGCATATGATATAAAAACATTTATTTTCAATCTGCAGTACATATAGAATAAAAATAGGAAAGGAAATTATGTGAGTGAATTTATGTAGATTCTACTCCCACACACATTCCAACACATATAGGCTTGTGTTTACACATATGATTTTGATGATATGCTAGTGGAAATGTTAAATTTACCTTTTAAATCTATACATGAAAAATAATTGATTACATAGCCTTATTTTTAATAAATTGATGTTTTTTTAAAAAAATTCAAGTAAATGAATAGCAGAATTAGTCATGAAAATAAAACAAAAATAAATAGATATATTGTAATTATTAATTGGACGGCATTATACTTTTTCTCTTAAAAAATGAAGCAGTAATTCATACCTAGTAAAAATTTGTAATTTAAAACTAAGGCTAAGATGCCAGCTAAATTTTAATTATATTAACCATAAAGCTCAGCTTTTGAGATTTTACTATGCTAATTATAATTAACTTTTGAAACTTCTTTATTGTCTTAAACTGTCTCAGTAATCTCATAAGTTACTTGACCAACACCTCACAATTAGCAAATAGTAAAGCTGGAATGTGAATTCAGAGTCTTCACTTTTTAATACCATCATTTAACACCATGTAGCTGTAATTTATTTATTTTTGCTGCAAGCATCAAAAACTAATATAGTTAATATATAAATATATGCAGCACTATTTCAATATACGTAATTACTTTATGTCTAAATATTAGGCATAAATGATGTTAATTGTCTTCCTGTCTACATTCACACATATGATTCTTTACATATATAAACTAACTTGAAGACTATTTTTAAAATTTGGGTTTTTTTTTTTGTTTGTTTATTTTGTATGTAATATAGGAAAAAACAATTTTTTTCATTAAAAATTGTTCAAAATCATATTTCCTTGTTATTTCAATAATGTAAGAAGTGTTTATTGACAACAATATCTACTTTATATGTACATGGAGAAAGGATTTGGGTGTTTAAAAGGGCTATTTTGCTTAAGGGTATACAGAGAGTGCCTGCCACTGTGTTTCCCAAAATATATAGCCTGAGACCCCAGTGATCTTTTTATGAAGTTGAGGCACACTTTAGGGTCATAATTTAACTATCTACATACAGGATAAATACCAATTAAAGTGTGTAAATCAGCACACAATATGTTGTAAACTGTATTTCTGAAATTAGAATAGTAAGATAACCCACTTTACCACTTAACTTAGAAAAGTCACATTTCTTTTTATTTTAATATTTAAATATATATATTCACTCATTATTAGCCAAATTATAAGGAAATTAACATGATATATGTGTTGGGGAGAGACTTTTCCTTAGTTCATTAGTTTATTAATAAACATTTGTTTCTTACCTGACATGTTTCAGGTATTGACTAGATGTGGGAGAGACATCTAGTTCTCAACAGATATTCGTTTGTATCCCCATATTTCCCAGCCTGTTTGCTGTGTGATGAGGCCATATGACTAGTTCTGATCAATTAATTATCAGTGAAATAATATGTGTCACTTCCAGTTGACATTACTGAGAGTGCACAACCATTCAACCCTTTCCTTATATTCCCTTCTGTGGAGATCTAAAAGCATCTATCAATATAATAGGACTATAAGGTAGAAATAGATTAGATATTTCAGAAACTGATTGGAAGGATGTTGTTCAGAGAGCATGCCAATTCTCAGAAGACTTTTATGATTATAAAATATACATTTGTTAAGTTTAACTATGGAGACATCAAAGAAAATTTGATACTGCGGCATACTGATTAACATATTAAGTGATAAAGCCATATATATTTGGTAAGGGGGCAAGACATATGTGGTCTTTCTAACCCAGAGTTAGCCAAACTGTGAGGCTGAAGTCATACCTTCAGAATGAGAAGTCTACTCAAGACTTCTGATGCCAACTGTAAGGGGTTAGGTTCCAAAGACAAAGTTAGAAGGAAAAGTCTACACAGGCACATCCTCACTTCTGATATCAACTGCAAATTAAAAGGTTATCCCCAAATCATTCTCAGTTGATAATTCACTACAAAGACACAGAATCTACTGCAACTTGTTATACTCATAGATAGAATTTATTAAAAAGCAAAAAGGATACAGAAAATCAGCCAAAGGAAGAGATTAAGAGGCCAGAGTCTAGAAGGGTACAAAGATAAAGCTTCTGTTGTCCTCAGACCGTGCTACCTTCCCAATATTTATGTAACAACAGGCATGGAATATTGCCAACCTGGAAAGCTCACTCAAGCTATGTGTCTGGAGTTTTTCTTGGGGCTTCACTTTGTAAGCATTATGATTGGTTGATTGATTAATTGCCCACTTGGTTGAACTCAGTCTTCAAATTCCTTCATACCTCTGCCCATTTGGGTGTTGAACCTACCATTTGTCACACCTCAGGTGTGATCCAAGGGCTCACAATGAATAACAAAGACACTCTTTTCACTCCATAAAGTCCAAGGGATTAGAAGTTACCTCCTTGGAGCTTAGACAAAAGTCAGGCCTCTCTTTGGTCAAGGCCAAATTCTTTACTACACACTTGACTACACACTTGACTACACACTTGACTACACATGGATCTAATAATCTAATAGAAGACAGAGAGTAACCATGCTAAGAATAGCATTCACGTTAATCCTGGACTGTGATCATATCAGTCAGGATCAGCCTGAAAAAGAGAATCATTTATTCGTATGTATTTAATTATTATGTAATTGACTTGCGTGATGGTAAAGGCTGGCTAAGCATGTCTGAAACCTGTAGGTCTGGCTGTCAGGAAGGAAAGATCATGAAAAGGCTCAAACTTCATGGGCACCATGCCAGCTGATGGTGCTTTCCACAAGAGGATTTGTTGTTGTTGTTGATTTTCAATCTCTGTCAGGAATCTTCAGCAGGGCTTTTAAGACCTTCAAACTGATTTAGTCATGGACACCCAGATTATTAGGATAATATTTTTTCACTTGCAAACCTTGCTTCTCCCCATCCAACCCCCTCCCCTTGTTTCATAGGAACATTTCTGCAGCAGCACAATCTCCTTTACTTAATGTCAACAGATTAAGGGCTTTCATTATATCGGCAATATCCTTTCAGAGCAACACCTAGATTAGTTTTGGATTGAATAACTGGGAATGTTGCCTGGCCAAACTGACACATCAGAAGAGTCATCACAGTGATCATGAAATTAATAGTGATAAAAATATTTAGGGGTTTTCTTTACTATTGTCATCAGGGAAGTCTTTTCTGATGAGGTAAACTTTTATCTTAGACCCAAAAGACATGCATTCAATCATGAGGTCCTGGAAATCATCTTCTGATGTCCCCATGCTCATTATATACATTTTGAATTTCTAACCTTGAAGTAAGAAATGTACTTTATGGAAGAACTGGAAGCCCAGTGTAGCTAGAATAGAGTGAGGGATGTGAGAATATAGGAGATGTAGTTGGAGAGGTGATTGTGTAGGAGAGACAGAACATTTAGATCTTTTTAATACTTGAACAAAATTTGGCCTTTTGTCTGTAGGACAGTAAATCATTGGGCAATACTCTAGAGTTTAATGAGCTGACATTTTAAAATTGATGACCCTTGGTAACAAATATAGAATAGTTTGTTTGAAACAAGGATGTAAACAGGGAGACCCTTTATGAGTATATTTCAATATTTTAATTAGGGGATATAATCACGGCTTTGTTTAAGATGGTAGTATGGACCTAGTAAGAATAAGTTGGGTTTTAAATACATTTTGAAGGTAGAACAAACAAGATTAATTCATGATTTTTAGGTTGAGTATGAGAGAAAGAGAAGAGTTAAGTCCAAGATTTTCTATTTTAATGGCAATAAGCAAATTGTTCTAAAAAATTATATAAGTAGTCTGGCTCCAGAGCAGCTGTATTTTTTGTTTCAAGCAATGGGCAAATGTATTGTGAATAACTTTAAACCCTGGAGTTTATGGGTCTCACTTCTAGCTTTGTTCAGGGAACCTGTTTCTCACCTTCACTTATGCAGTTGTAACTCCTTTCTAGGGACATATTTTGATATCACATTTCACACATCCAGGCCAGGTTTCAGCTTTTGTTTGTTGTTACTGTTTTGTTTTTGTTTTTTTTTATTGTGGGTAAAAATCAAAGTTTTCACAATACATATCAATATTTATAAAATGATATATAAATATATATGCATTTATGCACAGTTGCTTACATAAATGTGTTGTTACTGTGTTTTAAGGTATATTTTCTATTTCCTTCATGTTTTCAAGTGAGGTTGTAATTTTTAAAATTGTTTCTACATTTTTATGTAGTATTTCCTTGGAAATTAAACAGAAGGGCCCAATTAACCATTTTGTTTTAGGATGACAGAGTTGTATGTGTGTGTTTTGACTTTTCCATAAATCTCACTAACCCTGTAAAGCAGTCTTTATTATTTTTGTAATACACAATGGCAACTGAATCTTTAGGAAAGCAATCTAGATTGTAACCGTTAATAAGTGCCATTATCTTTCCAAGTAGCAATGGTTAAGAAGTAGTCATTTAGCATGGGAGGGAGTAACAGTGGCATTGAAACAAAAAGCCACTGTAAAAATCCTTTATCTGATATCTGTCAATGCTTTATCTTTTAATGAAGATGCTAAGGCCATTTGAATGGAAATATGCAATTTATTCATGGTTGTAGATAGTTGATGTCCTCTCTAGAGATCCTTTAATGATAAAATATACAAGAATATATAATTGGCTTTATTTTTCAATAATGTGTTCCATATAAAGTAAAAATATACAAGTATTGTACACTTAGATAAAATAGAAAAGTAGAAAGTAAAAAGTGATTTTTAATGTATTTTTCTTAGTTTTTCTCTTTGAATAGTTTCCTACTTAAAAATGTATTTTGACATTCTATACCAAATTTTAAACTTACAATTATCATCATTATATTATAACATAACCAGATAATATAAGATGTGTGATTTAATACAAATACACTGAATGGTCACAATGATAAAATATATACTTATTATTACTTACATAAGCATTATCCAATGTTGAATATTTAGTTCTCAAATATTTTATATTATAAAAAACTGGTAATGCATATACTATTCTGCATAAGGAAAATGGCAAGCAAAAATAGAATTAAATAAAGATTGTTCTCAGGAGAGAAAAAAAAGAATAATGAATAGTCTCAGAGAATAACAATAATGATGATGGGTTGGAGCAGTTGGGCAGAGTTCATGGAAAAGACGTAGTAAAAAGATATCTTCCATAAAACAGAAGAGGTTCTGGAAACTTTACAACTGTGTCCTCTTCCCTGAAGCTGAATAAAAGAAGAAAATGTAAGAGAAGTTTGGAAAAGTTTGGAAAAGTCTCTCTCAAGTATCACCGTGTGCATGAAGTAAACTAATAGAAACTCTTGTGACCTATTTTCCTCTTCCTGAAAAGGCAGTAGAACAACAGGAGATGAGCAAAGAGAAGGTAATCAGGCCATTACATATTCAATTTGTTAGAGGAAAAGTAATTTCAGTGCAAACATTTTTTTGTTTTATCCTAAGAAATATTTTCTCTAGAGAGCATGAAATAGGTAATATCCTGTCACAGACCCTGTTTCTTGGGCCACACAGGTATTCAACCATCCTGAGCTGAAACTTCAAGTGTCAACTGAAATGAGACCTTGGTGTAAGTAGCAACTTCTTTGCCTACTATATAGAATTTTGGACAAGTTCTTTTTAGCCAAAAAATCCATTGTAGATATATTTTTTTAACAAATCAATTTTATTGATATGGATTAATAAAGCATAAATCCATTCAAGGTGTATGATCATTGGTATTTGGTATAATCATATAGTAGTTCTTCCATCACATCAATCATTTTTAGAGCATTTTCGTTATTCCAAAAATAATAATAAAATCAAAAACAAACAAAAACTCATCCTCTCTCAGTCTTTCTATGCTATTAGATTATAGCTGCTATTCTGTTTCTGCCTTTTTAGTTTATTTGTATTTAAATTTTGTAAAAACAGTCTTATATATACAGAATTACCCATATTCATATTTTACATGAGGTTTCATTATGTTATACAGTCCCATGTAACATGTTTTACCTTTCCTTCTAGAAACATACATGACCATAGACTTACCCTTTCAACCACTGTCATACCCATGTAATATTTCTGCTGGTTACAAACATTATGATGTGCTTTCATAATTTCTATTCATTTTCAAAGATTTACAATCTTTTACCAATTCTGCAGAGATTAACCCTCAGCTCTCCTTTCTCTTCCCTCATACTACTTTCTGGTGACCTATATTCTAATTACTAACAGCATAAGTTTACACAATAAATTTAGTTCATAATAGCGCAATAATACAGTATTTGTCATTTTGTGTCTGGCTTGCTTCACTCAACATAATGTCTTACAGGTTCATTCATGTTGTGATATGCTTCATGACTTCATTTCTTCTAATAGCTGTATAATATACCATTGAGTGAATACACCACAATTTGCTTATCCTCTTAACCATTGATGGACACCTCGATTGTTTCTAACTTTTGGCAATCTTGAATAATGCTGCTATGAACATCGGTTTGCAGATTTCTTTTTGTGTCACTGATATCAGTTCTTCTGGGTATACACCTAGTAATGGTATTGCCGAGTCTGTAATCAACTTCCTCAAGAACTAAGAGTCCTCCACAGTGGCTGTACCATTCTACATTCCCACCAACAGTGAATAAGCCTTCCTATCTCTCCACATCCTCTCGAACATTTAGTTTTCTGACTTTTTAACAGTGGCCATTCTAATAAGTGTGTAGTTTTGAGTAGCATTAACCTAAATGTTAGTGATGATGAACATTTTTTCATATGTTTCTTCACCATTTATATTTCTTCTTTGGACAATTGTCTTTTCAAGTCTTTTATCCATTTTTTAATCACGTGGTTTGCTTTATATTGTTGAGTTATATGATCTCTTTATATATTGTCTAGCTAAGGTTTATTAATTTTGTTTGTCTTCTCAAAGAACCAACTTTTGGTTTTGTTGATTCTATTGTGTTTTGTTCCCGATTTTATTTATTTATGCTCTGATCATCATTATTTCTTCCATTCTGCTTGGTTTGGGTTAGTTTGCTGTTCTTTTTCTGATTCCTCCAGGTGGGCAGTTAGATATTAGACTTTAGCTCTTTCTTTTTTTTTCAATGTAAACATTGAGGACTTTAAATTTCCCTCTCAGCACTGCTTTTGTGATATCCAATAGGTTTGATATGTTGTGGTCTCATTTTCATTCATCTCAAGATATTTTCTGAATTCTCTTGCAATTTTCTTTCTGAATCACTAATTATTTAAGAGTGTGTTATTTAATATCCATATATTTATTAATTTTCCCTTTTCTGTCCATTATTGATTTCTAGCTTCATTCCATTTTGATCAGAGAAAGTATTTTATATAATTTCAATCTTTTTAAATTTATTGAGTCTTGTCTTATGACTCAAAATATGGTCTGTCCTGGAGAAGGATCCATGAGCACTTGAAAAGAATATATATCCTGCTGTTTTGCAATGAAATGCTCTGTAGATGTCTGTTAGTTATAGTTCATTTACATCATTATTCAAGCTTTCTGTTTCCTTATTTATCCTCTGTCCAAATGTTCTATCCAAAACTGAGAATGGTGTATTGAAGTCTCTAATTATTATTGTAGAGATCTATTTCTCCATGCCAGTGTGTGTCTCATGTACCTTGGGGCACTCAGATTAGGTGCAAAAGTATTTAGTATAATTATATATTCTTAGTGAATTGCCCCTTTTATTAATATATAATGACCTTCTTCATCCCTTATAAGAGTTTTGCATTTAAAATCTTTTTGGTCTGATATTAGTTGCTACTCCATCTCTTTTTAGGTTACTATTTGCGTGGAATATTTTTCTCCAACCTTCAACTTTTAACCTGGTTGTATCCTTATGTCTGAGGTGAGACAGCATATAGATGGTTCATTTCTTTTTTTAATCTATTCTTTTGATTGGGAAGTTCAAGCCATTAACATTCAATGTTATTACTGTAAAGACTTTACTTATTTCATCCATTTTGTCCTCTGGCTTTCTGTTGTCATACCTTACTATTGTATGTCTTTTTACCCTTTAATTTATCCTTCCTAATAATCTTCATTTCTATTCTCTTCTCCAAGTCTCTCACCATTGTTTTATTTTGTTTTGTTGTTGTTGTTTGTTTTTTTGTCCTTTCAGGCTACAGCACTCCTTTAGTATCTCTTGTAATTCTGGTCTTTTGGTAACATACTCTATCAGTTTTTGTTTGTCTGTGAAGACTTTGAACTCACCCTCATTATTGAAGGACAGTTTTGTGGGATATAGAATTCTTGGCTGCCAGTTTTTCTCTTTCAGTACCTTAAATACATCATACCATTTTCTTTTTGCCTCAATGGTTTCTGATGAGAGGTTGGCACTTAATTTTATTGAATTTCCCTTGCATGTGATGCTTTGCTTTTCTCTTGCTGCTTTCAGGATGCTCTCTTTGTCTGTGACAGTTGCCATTTTGAATAGTAAATGTCTCAGAGTAGGTCTATTCAGATTTATTCTGTTTGAGGTTCATTGTCCTTCTTGGATATTGGTATAACCCTTATGTCTTTCATAAGGGTTAGGAAGTTTTAAATCATCATTTCCTTAAATATTCTTTCTGCCCCTTTTCCATTCTTTTCTCCTTCTGGGAAACCAATAATACATATGTTTGTGCATTTCAGTTTGTCATTCAATTCCCTGAGGTCATGTTCAATTTTTTCCATTTTCTTCTCTTTCTGTACTCCTGTCTTTTCCAGTTCAGATATTCTATTTTCAAAAACACTGATTCTGTCTTTTAGCAATTCAAATCTGCACTTATGTTCCTCTAATGTATTTTTAATCATACTCACCATGTCTTTCATTCCCATAAGTTCTGTTGCTTTTCTTTGCAGGCTTTCAAATTGTTCCCAATGTCTTCTTTATATTCTTTATCGCTTTAGTCATATTTTCTTCAATTCTTCGAAATGATTTAGGAGATTTGTTTGATTATCAGTAATTAATGTCTTAAATCCTGTATCTTTTCAGAATATTTGGATTGTTCCTTTGGGTGGGCCATCTTTCCTGTTTCCTAATATGGCTTGTATGTTTTTTGCTGGTGTCTTTGCATCTGAATAGTTTGGTGTATTTAATACTGATGGCCAATTGCTCATGCCTAGTTTTTTTTCACAGCTCTTCTTTGATATTTGGTTCAACTTATTCTCAGTCTTTAAAATAGCCCGGCGTAAGTTATCAAAATCAAGCAAGGTACTCACTAATGGAGTTCAGATTTTTTCCCAGGAGTTCAGGTTAAGAGAGAACTAAAAGCAGTTTTTCTCCATGCAATTTCCAGCCCCGCCAGCAGATGGCACTTGTTTTTGTATCTTTCCATGTAGGTGTTTATTTCAATCTCCACTTTCATGTGTTTTGTTCTGGCCAGAGCCAAGACTCAAAGCGGGCTCTGCTGGTCAAATTCACTGAAAAGAAGCCCCCCAACTCCCCTCTCTTTTCCTTGTAACAGCTAACAAGGAGGAAGTTGTTTGTTACCCTCTCTGTCGGCTGCAGTGAGCCAGGGGCTTTATCCTGGCTTAATGTCTTGGGTTGGGGATGGGAGCCCTTCCCAGCCACTGCAGGAGTTTGGCAACTTATATTTGTTGTTTTGAGTTCTTTGTCTCTCTTTCCCTTGCCTCCTGGGAATTGTATAACACTGTCTTGGTCTGCTGATTCCCAAAGCAGTTCCCTTAGACAGCTTTTGGGTCTTTCTATGTTGTTTTGTTAGTTTTTTGTTTGTTTGTTTGCTTTTGAGATTTTTGAGCCCTGCCTGCCCACTCTGATGCCATCTTCCTGGAACTCACTGAAGATAATTTTGAAACTCGTCAGTCTGATGGTAAAGGACTAAACTGTTTCAAATCTTTTTTTTTAAAAAAGAAATTCCTTAAAGAAAAGGTATAATTTAAAGGTGAGGTATTATTACCATTCACCAAATACAAGTAATATACTTTATCAGGCTGACTGTAACAAGGCCAAATTAAAATGATATCTCAAACTGCCAAAATTAAAGCTCCAATTTTGAAAAAGTGGACAAAATAATGTGCAGTTCCTTCCATTAAGAGGTAGATGTCCTTTCTGCACACATTGAATCTAAGCTGTCTTTGTGAATTGCTTAGGAAATAAAATGTGTTAGAAGTTCAAGTTCAGAGTTTAGGCATCAGACACCTTCCATGCTTACATTCTTGATCACTTGAAACCTTGCCATTGCCATATGTAGAAAACCAAGATAATCTGCTGAAGTATGAGAAACCAGAAGAGGACAGACAGTTGTTCCAGCTAACTTGGACATCCTAGTCCTCTACCCAGGTGAGATCTTGACCCATGAGTGAGTGAGACCATCTGAGAGCATCTCAGGCAGGTCCAGACTAGGACTGCCCATCTGAGACTAGACCAAATTAAAGACCCGAGAATCATGATTTAAACAAATGAGTTTTAGGGTTGCTATGCAACAATAGAAAACTGACACACTGCTTTCCAAATTTAAAGGGTTTTTTAGTCTTTCCTCTCCCAGGATACCTCCCTTAACACTAAATAATCCCCAAGGTGTGATAACTTGAAACTAATGTCCAATTATATATTCATTTAACTAAATGGATGGAGTTTGAATTCAGGTATATTGCCTTGGAACTAGAGAATTGTATATTCACTTACCTGGATGCTCTTTGCTTTAAACAAACTGCTACACTATTGCCAAAGTCACATTAGTGTCAATACAGAAAGCTGGAAAATTTTAAAAGATGCTGTTTTAGCTACTTTTTCTGGCCACTGCCACCAATGCTACTACATATCCTTGCAATACTTTATCAAGAAGTGAAGTAAGTAACTTCTCTTCAGGGTATTTTAGATCTGAAGTGTACCATAGCAAAATTAGTATATCAAAATTGGCCTGAAATGGTATTACAGCAATTCACCTTTACTCAAAGTCTCCATCATCCTTAAAGTGGGAAATTTTCTACAACGTCTTCCTGTGGGATAATTATAACTCCATGAACTTTTGTCATATGTCATTAGATATGGCTGTTCCAGTCCATGAAATATGTCTTATTGCCTTTAACCTTTAGTGAAAAAGGGTTATAATATTGATCCTTTTTCTCTCATGAGATCTCTTTTACTTTATTGATTTACTCATCACCTCCTCAGAAAGCACTGAATAACAATATGTTTATCTTGGTATTATAATATCATCTGCCTACAGACTCAAAACCTGAGACCTAGTACTATCAAAATATCCTGGTGAACCAAAGTTAGATATCGTATATTTGACTTATGTATGTTATGTATTTATTGATTGGTTGATGGATTTAGTAGCCAAAACTGTTAGTTGTCTTCCAGAATATATTTTTCCCTTCTTCCTTAGATATAGTGTTCTGGATTAAGTTGGATACATGGTGACCTGGAATAAACACTGCATTTTCCAGAGTTACTTGGAAAGAGGTATAGTGATGTGACTACATTTTGGCTAATAGAAAGAAAGAAATGTTCCAAGAAGTGTCTTTAACAAGAAAGGGTGTGTTCTTCTTCAACTTTTAATGCTCTAAAGCCAATCTGGAGTAAATTAACTTGCTATAAAGGGCAGAGAAGAGACATAGTAGGAAACTAGGTCCCTAATAAACCACTGGGCTACTTTCAGACTTGATTTGCTTGAGGAAGAACGAGGTTTCTCCTTTGCCTAAGTCAGTTATTTTGGAATTTTTATTGCTTATAAGTGAATCTAATCTTAAATTATGCACTTGTTTTGGATAAGAGTGAACTCTAATATCTGATTGCAATGTGCCTTCCCACAGTCCTATTAAATTCTCTACCTTATATAGAAGAGCTCAATAATTCATTCTACAACAAAAATTCTGTTTCAGTAGTACTTTATACATCCTACCAGCTATAAGATATGTCCATCCAACTTATTATGAATATCTCTATCTCTAAAAAAATAGATTGTTAAAGACAAATAATCTTATCATCTACAGTATTTCATGACTTATGGGGAATTCCTAGAAATTTCTAAGTTATTTGGACAAAATATCAAACAGCACTTTGTCTTTATCACTTTACACTAGATTTTTGTTTGTTTGTTTGTGTTTACTCTTCCCAGTCATACCTTTTTTTTTTTCAAAAATCTAAGCAGTAAAAATAAATCAATTATAATTTTTTGTCCAAGTAATATCACAGTATTTTCTTAAGTTGGTGATTATAATATTCGAGGGTTATATATCCATTCAATCACTCATTCATTTATGCATCTACTTATTCTTTGAAAGAATTAGTGAGACTCAACAATAAACCAAGTAATATGTTAAACTCTAAGGATGAAGTAATGAATAAGGTAGTGTGTCTGCTTTCAAGTTTCCAATAATCTCTTAAGGAAAATCCTGATATTTATCAGACTACATGTCAAATGTAAGAAAGCAATAAGCACAGGGTTATCAGTGTTGCAAACTTGTTGGTGGTTATAATAATTCTCATTATTTATTCTTCCTATAAGAAGTAGAAGAACTGATGCTGCTGATTTCTCCATGCCTAGAGTTTTCCTCTCTTAGAATTGCTGAGACACTTTGAGAAAAATGGAGAATCACTTGGAAATAGATTAGTGGACACATCTTTTATGTGCCTTTCTGAATTCCTCTGGTCATTATATGGATATTAAAATTTCTTCAATAAGCTTGGACATCATTTTTTTTCCTGCACAGATCAAATTTTGTAGTAAGAATAAATCCCTTGGGGAATAGAAAGTCTCAGTTGTTTGGTTTCACAAGAATACTCTCCTCCGATTGAAGCTACTAATATTACTCTTTCTCTCTTAAGCAATCCATGTTGCCCGGGACTAGGAAGAAATAACTTACAGAAGGTTTATAAATATACTTCAAAACAAAATATAATATATGTGCCCCACCCTTTTCAAGTTAAATTTGTTGTCCTCTGGATTTGTCAATATTTCATGATGATAAAGACAAATAACCTGAGGATGCAGCTTGATCATAGTCGGTAAGTCATTCAGGAGGAAATAGAACTAAGCAATAGCTGACAAAATTGCTAACAAGCTGAAAATAAGCCTAAGATGTTCTGAAACCTTTGCAAACACACTTCTGCAGTTTTCATGATGCTATGGACCGAAGGGAGAATTATATAAATGTCAGTCTTTCCATCCATCCTTTCAGAAAATGTAATTTGATTCATTTAGTGAAGGAAAGAAAGTTTTCATAATTTAAAGGGAAGTCGTTTTTGCCTTCAAAATATGAACTACTGAGTTTTCTAATATATTAACAGATATTAATAAGTGGCTTTTCTGTTAGTTGGTATAAAATGTCTCCAGATTTTGACGCTAAAAGTCCCCAGTTGGGAAGGGGAAAAGTTATATACAAATTCTTAAAGAATTCAGGAACTGAAAGAATAGATAGATAGATAGATAGATAGATAGATAGATAGATAGATAGATAGATAGATAGATAGATATAAAAAACTTGGTCAAACAAATATTAAAAAGGGACTCAAGAGGAAAAGAGAATGATAAATTTTGACTTACAGCCTTAAAATTTTCACGTAAAGAGAAAGTAGAGAACCTTCCATCAGAAATCAATATTTTTGGAAGAATATAGCAAATGATAATTCTTAGTGCTGCTAGTCAATGAGAATTACAGCTCCAGCATTTTAAGTGCATTGTTTCTTTGATTCACTGCTATCAAACATGAAGTGCTATACTACTTTTTGGTTTATGGAATGTAAATTTCTCCCTAAAGCTGATTGTATCTACACACAATCTCCTTTTTCAAACCCTGGCACTGGTTTCTAAGAGTGTTGCTCTTTTAAATATAAAAATAGTGCCAATTATTAAATCTTCCTCTATTTGTTCCCTACTTAAAATACAGATCTTGCTCTTTCAAATATAAATATTAGTGCCAATTATATCTTCCTCTATTTGTTCCCTACTTAAAATACATATCTCTTATTCCCTATGCCTGTGCTATTGATAAATAAATTTATAGTCTATTTTACAGAAAAACAGATTCCTCTCCTTATCACCTAGAAAATGGAATCTTATATTCACAAGCCTATATTTGTGATTTGTATATTAATTGAAAGACTTGCTTGACACCAACTGATTGACTGCCTATATTTTTATGGATTATTTTCACAGGCTTTACACTATTCTCTTTCACAAGTTGTCTGAAGATGAGGTTTGATAATGTTTGAGTAAATTAGACTATAACAAAATATCTGTTTTCAAATTCATTCTATGACAATTTTTTTTTCTATTTGGTTTTATTTTTTCTTGTGGTATTCAATTACAATTGTAACCCAATTAATTAAAATGAATATTATGGTAACTGACTTACAGAATCATGAACAAAATAAATGTTTTTATAAGCCACTAATTTTGGGAGTGGCTTGTTTTATCACCCCAATAAGCTTGGACTAGAAATACAACAAAGAAAATTTTAGGGAAGCCTGCAAAAATGGCAATTCATCTTATGTTCTAATGAAATAATAAGCATAAAATATTGCCTGTGATAACTTGAAAAAGGAAAATGAATGTAAACAGCTTGTGGATACTGACAGATGATTTACAGGTAGAACGCTGGAAGTAACATTTTCTTCTTTTAGGTGTTTATGAAAAGATGCAAGAAAAGAAAGAGATGAGCTAAAGTCAAGCATTATAGTTAGCAAACATAAAATAGAGGGAACATGAACAGTGCCAGGGCTTCACAAAGGAGATTAGGTATAGATATAATAACGCAGGCCTTTCTGAGTTAGAAAATAAAACTTCCAATTCTAGACTCTGAAGTTTGTAAAAGATTCTTAAAGTAAGAAATGGCTTCAGGGCCAAAAGAAAAATCAAAGATGTTGCTAAAGATCATTGGTTAAGATTTCTGAAAGACTTAAGTTTTTGCCAAGTATATTTTCTCAGTGTGTGAGAAGGACTTATAAGAATCTTAAAAACATTTTGTCACAGAAGCCTGGTATGCTTAATGTATAGAGTGGCCTGACATGACCAAAAAGAATTGCAGATATGTCTAGTGAAGCATGCAATGGAACCAATCAGATTTAAAAGAATTCCACACAGTGTTTAAGAGAGTTTATTGGTGAAAGCAATGCCAGTTTGGACTAAAAGGATCCAAACGAAAGTTAAAAAAGATCTTTAGGGCTCTGGAATGCAATATGCAGAAACTAGGCTAAGAAAGATACCAAGGTACAAATATAGCTTTTTCTTTAGAGAAAAATATTCAGGACGGAGTTCAGAATCATAGAACAGAGCTCAGATGCATGGACAATGATAGGCTGGGAGCCACTTCTGAGGAAGAAGTTAGGCCAAATCGAGAAATATTCCATGACTCCAGAATTGGAAGACCTATATGGATGAATGAATTTTAAAACTTCTATGATTCAGTGACTTTCATGAACATTTCACACTTCCCATTTCCATATGGGATTGACTATTGCGGTTTCATTGTCCCTGTATCACAATTATATGTTGGTTGCTTTCTGAATCAATAGAAGCTACATCTAAGAAGCCAGCTCTGCATACTGTCATAAGTTTCTGGACTCAGAGTATGATTCCATGATTGGATGAAACATTTGTGGGTATTAGAAGTGGGTATGTGTTTTAGTTTCCTAGGCTACTGAAATGCAATATGACAGAAAATAGGGTGGCTTTTACAATGGGGATTTATTAGTTTACATGCTTACAGTTCTGAGGCTGTAATGATGTCCAAATCAAGACATCATTAGGTGATGTTTTCTCCCTAAGACCAGCTGCCAATGATCCTAGACTCTTCTGTCACAAGGCAAAGCATATGACAGTGTCTGCTAGTCTCTCTTATTCCTTCTGTGTTTCATTGCTTTTAACTTCTGGCTTCCATGGTGCACACTCTCTCTCTTTCTCTCTTTTTCTTTCTTTTCTGAATTTCATTCCCTTATAAAAGAATCCAATAAAAGGATTAAACCCACACTGGGCCACACCTTACTGAAGTAACCTAATCAAAAGGCTCTATTTACAATAGTTTTACACCCTCAGGAATGGGTCCATATAGCTTCAAACCATAACAGTATGTATGTATTTTTTGTGTAAGAAGGACATTTATTATTGGGGCAAGGAGAGGAATATTATAGATTGTTACATTAATATGCTCAGTACTCCTTATATGCATACACTTTGGTAGTCCCTTCCACATTGACTCTGGGCTTGGCACACTGTGTCTCCACAGTTCCTTAGCCAATATAACACAAGAAAAATCAAACCAGCAAACTTTGAAATTGTTTGTATATTATGCTTTTCTCTCTTTTTTCTTACAACATACCCTTTGAACCCTATAACCATTGTGTAAAGCACTCTAGATTTACCTGCTGGATGATCACATGCTGAAGGATAGCCCAATTGAGCTATTGTGTTGACCAACAACCTGCCAACAGACAAGTTAACTAGACAAATTAATAAAGTCACACAATATTACCTAGTCACCTGCTGACTTCACAGATGAAGTCAGCCACTTGAAAAATTTCAGCCAAGGCCACCTGAGCCAGCTCTATTACAATAGTTAGCCAACCTATAGAATCTAGGTCTAAATGAGTATTTTTTTTTTTTAAGCCAGTAAGTTTGAGGGCAATTTACTACAAAGCAAAAGATAATTGTTAGAAATAATTAGTCATATTTTATTATGTGTTTGATATTAGATAATATAGATTTTTCTAATGCAATTCACATGGAAAAAGAAATTATTTAATAATATAGCCTTTTATCATATTAATATTGACAAGATGTAAAGAAACAAATGGAATCTTTAGAAGAAAATAGAGAAAGGATGAACCAATTATTTCATAAGGCCACACTAGAAAGGAGATAAATTATCAAAAATTAAGATTAATTGTAAGGGAGTGGGAACTTGTAGGTTAATACCATGGATTGACCAATTAAAAGAGCACTGATTCATTTAAAGATCATTTTCCAAAAGACTTCTAGAGTTGAAGCAATTCTACCAAGATAAAGAATGTCAGTATGAAAATATGAGCAACTTGTATAAGACAATCACTCAAGAAGTTTAGTGATGAAATTAGCCAGTTCAGTCTAAGTAATTACTGTGTCACTGCTATGTGCAAGGATCCATCCTGGTTAATGAAGGTACAAAGACACAATCTTTTTCCCTAAAGTGCCTACAGTCCAGTAGGAGATTGAAAAGTAAATTTATGATGTATCAAGCTCAAAGAAAGGCTATATTCTTCTTATTTGTTTCTTTGATTATTTCATAATAAAGACCAGGGAAAATTTGTAGCCAGAGCTGAATGAGCCAGAGCTGAGCCAGACTGGAGTTGCATTCCTAACAAGATCTAAACATGCACAGAATGAAACTGTGACTTTTAACATTAACACCTGGTTCCTTCCCTTTTTATTCTGTGTTTAATGGGAAATTTATCTCTGTAGTTACTCTTCCACTAAAGCAACTTGGCCAGTTTGTTTGGTTTTGGAATTTATTCCTAGCATATAAAACTGGCAAAATTTAACAAACTGTCCAGGCAGCTTTAGAGAGAATATAACTCTACATCTGGCTTATACTCTAATGTCTTAATTTTTCAGTAAAAACCACAAGTTAGAGACGCATACTCAAATGCCCTGATCCAATCTGGAAGGGAATGACCAACTATCCCTTAGGAAAATATAGCTATCAAACTATAATCTTTTATAAGTAAATAATGTTAATTGCTGATTCTAAGCAACATAGTATCAGATTAGTCAAATACTGTCCATGGGTTATCATTTTGTAGATTAGAACCTTTACAGGGACCTTAAAATAAGCATCTAAATTGTTGAAGATAGAGTATGGTGATTGGATGAACAAACTATAAATGATCTAAATCTCACCACAGCATAATGAAGGCAAACTTAATTGTGATTGTCTTTTGTTAGGTTTTGGGATTTTGTTTTATTGTTTATATGGTATTCAGATAAGGTTTCTTTGCTTTTATTGACAAGATAAAAATTAAATATCCAATAAATGCCCTTGACTAAATTAATGAAAAGCGCTACTATACCGAGTACATCGTGATTACATTTGAGCAATTGAGTATGTAAGTTCATTTGTTGATTTGTTAACAAAATCTTTTAATTTGAACTTCAAACATAACATTTTGTATATACTTTTGTTCCAAATAAAATAATACTAAAATTTTCTGCTTAGCTAATAGACGTATTTGGTGTCAATACTAGATTATTTCTGAGTGCTTTGGTGCTCATTTCTTTGAGACTTAGAATATTCAGTACCAAAAATATCCCTGATGTGTTAAGAGATCAGATTGGAGTTCTTCTGATCAGATTTTGAACATCTTGTATGCTAGTGATTTTCAATAATCTTGATCAGTGTTACAGAGCTTGCTCAACTTTAAAAATGAAGATACTTTGGTCTAGGCTGGGAGTATATTTCTTATTCACTGAGAGTCCCAAAAGATGTAAGCTAGAGATTCTGTGTTTGAAAAACAATGCCCTACCCCCTTGACCAAATTAAAAATGAATTTCTTATTCTGGTCCCCAGATTATTGTGATATAATCAATCTCAAACAGCCTTTATCTCTTCCTTCATGGTCTGCAGTTACCAGTGAGTAGAGATTCTACCAATGATTTCCATCTGTTTTCCTTTCCTCCACCCAAGGGTTCTGAACTATTATGAGAATACTAATCTCAGCTTCTTTATTCAGAAGTTAGTTTTGTCAGATTAAGCACCATGATTCAAAAATCAATCTGAATGATATGTTCAGGTGGTCTTAGTGTTGTGAGGCTAGATGTTTCCTCTTTTTTATGTTGCAGAGCAGATGGTATTGGTGGCTGCTGTTTTCTTTGAGGATGCAGAGAAAGTGGAACTGGTAGATGATTAATTGTGCCCTCTTTGCAGTTATATCCCTTTCTTGGGATGTAGGCATCAAAGATTCTGTGACTTAGTGGGACCTGGTAGACAGAACATCAGCATGACAAGGGTTTAGCTCCATTTTATTATTCAGGCCTAGTTTATGATAAAATGACCTGTTGTCTTTGTACTCTATCTTTCTGCCACCCTAAAGGCATAAATGATTGTCATGTGTCACCAGAGTGAAAACACCACAGATAGAACTGCTTCTATATTCGGCTGACAAAACTTTGAGTCTTCATAAGATCATGGAAGAATAGCAGAAACAATTGGTATACTCTCTTCCTCTTCACCACATGAAAATGTCACAAGTATTTAGAACACTCTTAATCAGGTAAAAGCGTTCAGGAGGTTGTCTTTTCACACCCTGGACAATGATTGCCTTCTCATGAGCTATATATCCACATCATCAAGAAAGGTTTTCTTAAGGTGCAACATTCACACAGAAACAATAAAAATAAATGTCAGCTTTTAGATATATTGTCATCTGGTTTTAGTGTTGGCCAGTCACAGAAAAGATAACCTGTGGATGACAGTCTTATCTGTGTTAAGATAGAAAGAAAATTCCCAAATAATAAGCTTTTCCTCACCATCACATTATTGTGACTGGTAGGAAAAAAAAAAGTTTATTTTTTGTGCTGTCCATCATATTTTTCATATCTGGTTAAGTATCACTCACAACTATAACTGTCCCCTCCTTACTTCAGAACAGTTTAATTACTTCCTTGATATTCACATTCAATGGAGGGTTTTTTGTTAATTTGGTTGTTTTGTTTGTTTATTCATTGGTAACTTCTACCTATTTTAGTTACTGCTGCCTTTTCTGTTGTGGTCTCCTCCCCACCTCAACCCATTCTCTTAGGTTATCTACCATAAAACAAAGTGGCTGTGCCACCCCAGTTGGATGACTCTACTACTCCAAGTGCTTCTTTTGAGGCTTCAAGGAGCCAAAATGTTTCTTATTCTCTGAAGTTTTCAATATATGACAAAGAAAGGAATGTCCTACATTTGCATTTTAACTTGATAAATGGCTACAGAAGCATACAGAGAGATGTTTTGTAAAAAATAAAAATAAAAAAAATAAACAAACAAACTCTAGGTATTTGTCCTTGATGTCTGGATCTCTTCAAAATGGGAGTTTTCAAAGTTGGTACTAATGGGCAGCATAGTCCTTTGTTTTGGGGGAATCCTGTGAATTGTAGCATGCCTAGCAACACTAGATTCAGGTAGCACTCCCATTATTTGTAACAAATGAAAATATTTCTAGTCATTATTAAATATTCTTTGGTTTGTAAAATGACACTGGGTTGAGAACCACTACTCTGGAATTTGACCATGATTCCACAGCACTAGTCCATGGGGGAAAATGTGTATGAAAATATTTTTCATTCAAAATTGCATTCTCCTCCAAGTAAGTCTTTATTACTAAGAAATTTGCCTGAGTTTTTCCTTTCTTATAGTGCACACAGTATACATGCCTGACACGAAGCCCACCAACCATACCTAGACACATCAATTTCCTGTACTTAAGACATCCGGCTTTCTATCTGAGTTTCCTTATGATGGTTTCTTTCATGATTCTATAATTCTTAAAATAGCATGTAAAATGCATAAGATAAAACGAGCAATTGTTTTAAAATGAATAATAAATGCTTAATCTTATTCAGGCTATCAGAAAAATGCAACTGCTCACATTGTCAAGATTCCCCCCAGAAAAGATAAGCTTAAAGTCATGTAAATATGAGGATCAGATCTCTACCAATTTGAAATTTTATGAAATTTCAAACATTTAAAAAATGTTTCCTATGTGTGCTATCAAAATAATATTCTAAATCTTCATATTAGATGAAAATAGATATCTTTCAATTACACAATGTTTCAAAGGTATAAGCAGGAGAAAACAGAAAAAAACTGGGAAAAAAGGAAAAAACTTTGTAGGATGGATTCTGCCTGTTCAGCCTGCTGGCTGCCAGTTTGTTAGGCTTATTTACATAAATTTAGTGCTGTTCTTTCCACTTACAGAGTCATTTATAGTAATAATTATATCACTTTTCTTTGTTTCTTGGTTTTAATTTTATATATCACATGAACCATGTGGTTCAGGTCCAAACTCCATTTATTAGTTATTTTTAGAAAGTATTGTATAACCTGATCTAAAATATTTATAAAATACTGATAATTTATTCTTTATGTAGCCAAAGTCCCCTATATTGGGTATAATTAATCGAATAACAATAACACAAATTGATTGTGTTAGAAAAACAATAACTATTCAGTAGTTAGTGGGTTATTTTTGTGAGTTTTTGACATTCATAAATGAATGACATGGTATTCTCTTGCTCACATATGGTGATTCTTGCAATGCAAGAAATTATAACAATGAGGTGGAGCCAGTGGCCACTTGACAGTTTTTGGGTAGGGAGGGGATGAGCAGTTGAGATACAGGGGCTTCTTTGGGAGTTGGAGGTTGTCCTGAGTACTGTTGTGGCGATGGATGTGGGCCATTTTGGATCAGCACACACGCTCAGGGCTGAGTGGGGGAGAGTGTGGTCTGCGGTGTGGACTGTGGTCTGTGGTTGGTGGCAGGGCTCCAGGATGTGTGGGTTCATTGAGGTTGGTGGGCCACACTGTGGGAGATGTTTGTGTGGGATGTGGTGGGAGGTGTGGGAGGTGGGCAACATGGGAATCCCAGTGGGTTCCGTGTAGTGTTTTGGGTAATCTAAGCACCTCTTAAAATATATGCATATATATATATATATATAAATAACATTTTTGTAAGCAAATACACATATATGCATATATATTTATATATCATTTTACAAATGTTTGTATGTATTGTGAGAATTTTGATTTTTACCCATAATAAAAAAATAAATAAATGAATGACATGATGTTAAGCAAAGGGATGGAAAATGCACCTGCAATATTCAAATAGATTACCTTTATTTTTCAATTATTCTTCTGTTTAGTAGTTCTAAAATTTTATTTGTTGTGTTAAAACATAGAATTTCTATAACCAAAGCAGTTATTTTCATTCTATAGAAATTAAGAACCAGAGGCTTCTTGCAAGTATTCTTACTTTATTTTATTTTTAAGAAGAAAAGCATTTTCCAGGAAAACTCTTAACTTTTGGTGATTAGAACAATAGCACACTCAGATAATGAATTACTCATGGGAAGATTTGACTGAGGGCACCTGAGCAAAACCTTTAAATCTTCTAAACCCTGTATTTTTCCACAATGCCATAAAATGTCATTTATAATAAATGAAATATATGAACTCAACATCAGAAATATAAAAAAATCAAATCAAATGCCCTGGTTTATTTGGTAAGCTTCTTGAATGTGAAATGTCAGGGAAGATTTTTAGACTTATACTAAATTATACTGCTTCATGAATTAATTTATTTAAATATTTTCTTTAATGCCAACATTTTTGGAAGATAAGAATAATTAAGGGCTAAGACTGCCATGATCCATTTGACACTGTAAAAAAATTTAAAAACCCTGAAAGTGCAGACCTATCATAGGATTTGAACTTCTAACTTTTCCAATCTTACCTAAACACTTTATTTTCTAGGCTATCGAACTTTTTTTTTTGAGAACATGAGAAGGTTTTCAGATGTAATTGGATAAAGGATCTTGACTCTGAATATGAAGCGTGTTAAAACCATTTTTATTATCAAAACATTACTTTTTAAAAATAACTTTTAAAGAGTTCAAACCAAAAATATACTAGTCATTTTATATATTTTAACATACTGTGCTTAATATGGTTTTAACTTTATTTTCTGTGATTTAAAATTTGTGAAGAAAAGTAGCCAAATCTCTAAGTTTGAGGTGTGTGTATATGTGTGTGTAGTTCTCAACAACTTTCTATAAATTGATCAACCCATGTAAGTATCACCCAGATCAAGATATAGTATCTTAAAAGCACCCTAGAAACCAACCCCATACCCTCTCTCAATCTTTATCCATGAAAGGCTAACATATCTTCTGAATTCTATCACCAAATTTTATTATGCTCTTTTGAACTTTATGTAGACTGAATCATAGAATATGTACTCTGTTTCCAGCTTCTTTAGTTCAACAATATGTCATTCATTTATTTTGTAGTATATTATTTCATTTTATGAATATATCAAATTTGAGTTTTTTCCAATTCTTGACTTTTATAAATAATGATATTATAAATAGGTTTTTATATGTAATTTGGTGAGCCTAAGTATCCATTTTTGTTGGGGATACAATTATCAGTGGATATGATGAAACTTTAGAGTATTAGTATGTTTAGGATTAGTTTTATCACTACAGTTTCAAAATGGCTGTATAAATTTATTTTCCCACCAGCAGTGTATGAGAGTTTCTTCTGTGCCACATCTTTGCTCAAATTTGATAATGTCTATCATTTATTAAAACTTAAGTATATGTTAATAAATAATTATTATCCATAAATAAATAAATATCTAGAGAGAGGTGAGGAAATAAGCTCACACATATCAGCAAATTCTGACCATCAACCTTGGATGAGTGATAGACTGTACACCCCTAGTGCTCCCATCTCCTTGCCTCCTTGTCCAACAGGACAATACCAAACTCAGGAAGGACCGTCTATCTGCAGGTGTCCTCCTTTCTACTATCTCTGCCTATAATAGCATGGTATGGCAGGTAAAAAGAGGCAAGTGGAGCATAGCAACTGACTCTAGAGGGACAGGTGTTTGCATGCAGAAGTGCACCCTTTGGACCCGCTGTCCTAAACATTGTGATTCTCATGTAAGCAATTTTGGCCTCCACTGGCATTTGGTAAGCAGTTATTGACCTGGCAAATGCCTTTTCTCCATCCCTCTCCTGGAGGAAGACCAAGGTGTTGATGACATCATTTTGGTGTGCCAGAACAAGGAGCAAACCATGCAGGGATTGCACTTATTAATAATTAGGCTTTGTCAGTCCAGTTGGGCCATAAATCCTGACAAGATACAAGGCCCAACCCTGAAGGTGAACTTCTTAAGCAATATATGAGCTCGAGTCCATGCCAGATACCTGACCTGGTGTGGAACAAATTTTTGTCCCAATAGTCATCTACCTCCAAAAAGGATGAAGGGCAGTTGATTGGGCAATGTGCATATTGTCACCAGCATATTCCTCATTTTGGTATCCTCCTGGCACCCCTCTAATGGGTATTTTGAAAAGCAGGTAACATAAGAGGAGCAGATCCTGCAAGAGATAAAAGTGGTTGCTTCAGCTTCCTTGCCTCTAGGATCTTTAGAGCCTAGATTTCCATTTGAGCTACAGATTTCTGCCTCCCAGACCCATGCTGACTGGTCACTCATGTAGAAGGAGGTAGCAAAAGGAATTCTCAGAGACCCAGGGTTTTGGACCAAAAAGTTTCCACACACAGCCCAGTAATAACTCCTCCTTCGAGAGGAACTTCTGGTATGCTATTGGATCTTTGTGGAAGCAGAAAGGATCACTGAGAGCTCTCAGATACTCCTGAGGCCAGAAATTCCCATCAGATCCTGGGTCCTGGGTAATCAGAACACCCAGTCAGTGCTCAACACCAGCATATTATCGCATGGAAAAGATATATTCAAGATGGTACTTACCCGGGCCCCCAGGGAGTCACATGCTTGCATAAGATGGTGCCGGAGAACCCCTTAGCAATGATCCTATTGCAAAAGCAGGTGAGGGCTCTTTCATCCTTGCTTTGGCATCTTGTGGACTCCAACTCAATGATGCCCCACTAGATGTTAAGTGCTGGTTCATTGTTGAATCAGACAAGCTGAATCCCTCAGGAGTTCATTGGGCAGCAGCCACTGTTTCCCTTGCCACAGCCAGACTATATACGATCTCTAACACCACAAAAAGTGCCTGATGGGCCGAACTGCATGTGATCCTCAGCCCTGGAACACTCGCACCCAAGCACCCCCATGTACCTGTTTACTGACTCATGGGCTGTTGCCAGTGGCTTAGCAGTCTGGTCAGTTTCATGAAGGGGAACATGATTGAAGAATCAAAGTTTCCCTGACATGGGGGAGGAAATTTTGGAAACAATTGGTGGTGTGAAAAGGTACTATCAATTAACAATGTTGATGTGCATTGCAAGGATTATATCATAATGCACATCACTGGTATATGTAATACACTCAACGATGGGCCTTGGCTCATGGAATTAGATGGATCTTTCATGTCACCTAATACCCACAGGGAGCCAGCATTGTGGAGAATATTAAAGGCAGCCTAATAAAGGAGTTTTGGCATCTACACCTTGTTAACTTTCTTACTGGTAAGACTGTCTTTCTTGCTTGGGGGCTCTGGAAACTGAACTCAATAGTTCTCCAGAAGGAAAACATGCTTTCTAGTATTGGAAGAGTACCAGGTTGGGGAAAGAACCCAAGTTTTGCTGCATGTCTACCCTTACATCCATCAAGATGAGGATTGTCCCTGAAAGGTGACCAAAGATAAAACACTTGGGACTCTGTTTACAGTCACTTCCAGGGAATCATCCTGATTTTTACCCCATTATAAGTTCCACAAAATTACCAGGTTGATAGGAGGTTAAGGCCACCAGGTAGAAGGGTAGATGACAGAAACAGGCATGGAAGGGCATAACACACATTGCAACAATAATCAATTCAATGGGCTGGTCCCGTGGCGCCTGACACACACATACTGGGTGTTAGTGGGTGATGCCTATTTCTGGGAGGGCCACCCATCCCCTTGGGAACAGTCATGGGACATGTTTAAGGACTCCTGACAATACTCATCTATCAGGAAAGCATGTTAGTTGGTTGGATGGTATGCATAAGGCATTCAAATCAAAGGGGCAAAGGATAGGCAGACTGGATGGTCTTAGAAGAAAGAGATAAGTTATGGCAAACAGGTCAAGAAATATGTCTTCTTGGTTGCATGACCACCCCAATTGGACTGGTAGCTACTCCCCCTCCTGTTTCTTCAGATTTGGCTTGGAGGCAACCTGGAAGAAAAACATCCATGACCCACATATAGAATCTCAGTCCTCATCTTGTTAAAGCAAATACCTATGTGTGATATAAAGGGATCAGGAATTTTTCTCTTTTTCCAATTCTTTGAGAACCAATACTTATATAATACACAAAATCAAGCCCTGGAATGCCTCAGTGATGTTGGATTGTTATAAAAGTTTTCAAATATTTACTTATATAATGAGCAAGTGCCGTTTATTCCAGAAATGCAAAAATAAGGAGTGCTCCTCATTGTCAGCAGTTTTTAATTTAGTATTCAAGATATTAGTAAATGCACTGAACTTCTGTATATTCATCACCTAGATTCAATAACTTAAGGTTTTTTTTTTTTTTTACAAAAAGGCGCATTTAACATATTTTAATTTGGGGAGTTTTCAATTTAATATCTTTATGTCAGTTCATCCCCATATACTTCTTTATGCACTTTTAAATTTGTGAGCATGGCTGATATCCTAATAAAATGAAAAATTTTAATCACCAAAGACACATGCCTTATAAAAATTTCCAAAACTTTTGCCAAATCATCATTTTATATTGGTTTGTTCAAATTAGCATGCAAAACAGTTCCAAACATGGCTATATATCTTAATTTTTCTCTGACAAAGCCAGAAACAAAGTTGACACAATCTGAGAGACAAGACAAATCCCTCACCTTTACTGCTGTATTCAATTTTAAAAAGTGGTTGTGGATTCAGGATGCTGTTCTTACTACTTTACTATCTTACCAAACTATCAATGAACATAATATCTATCACCTTGTTTTGTTATATTATTTTTCATAAAATAGTAATCTTTTTTTATTTAGCACTCCATATATGCTTGAAAATATTAAAAATCTCCAGACAATTTTCTCTAAAGGCTGTTAGCATGTAAAGGGTATGCACTTATTTATTAAATCTGTAGACAATTAATTTTACAGAAGGATTTTGTAATTATTGACTTAGTTATTTGGGTTACCACTTACAGGCATAGTCCTTTATATAGGGAAATAGGAAAAATTACAAAAAGTGCTTTTTAAAAAAGATTTATTTTATTTATTTCTCCATCCCCTGTCCAGCTCCCCCCCCACCCATGTTGTTTGTGCGCTCACTGCCTGCTTTTTGTGTCCATTTACTGAGTGTCGTTCTGTGTCTGCTTGTCTTTTCATCATTCAGCACCAGGAACCAATCCTGGGACATTCCGGAGTGAAAGAAAATTATTCAATCTCCTGCGCCACCTCTGCTCCCTGGTCTGCTGTGTGTCTTATTGTCTCTCCTCTGTATCTCTTTTTGTTGTATCATCTTGCTGCTCCAGCTCTCTGTGTGGGCCACTATTCCGTGCGGGCCAGCACTCTTGAGTGGGCCAGTACTTTCATGTGGGCCTTCTTGCCTTGCGGGCCAACTTGCCTTCACCAGGAGGTCCAGGAATTGAATCCTGGGCCTCCCACATGGTAAACAGGAGGCCAATCGCTCAAGCCACATTGGCCTCCCACAAAAAGTGTTTTTTCTAAATTATATTGTCATTAAATTATAATTGTTACCCAGAGCTAAGTATATGAAATGAACATCTGTTGAAAAAGTATCTATAAAATTAATGAGATTACTCTAGAATAAGTGTTACATAATTAAGCATTAAATATAGTGATATGGTTCCAAACATTCCCTCCCCATAGATTGATGAAGATGATAATTTTTTTTTTGTATAGGAGGAGCTTACAAAAATTTAGCTGAGATTTTTCTGACTATGATTATATAATTTAAAACATTCCATATAACATAAATTATGTGATGATATGAAGATTATTTAAACTACATGTTAAGAAGTGATTGAAAACTTAAATGTATGCCTGGACCTAAAGAAATAGAAGCATAAGATATAGTTTAAATAAAAGTTGCCCCTAAAATATGCCAGAAATTATCCTCCATTAGCTGTCTATATTGTGATGATTGATTCATCCACTTCTTTCACAAGGAATTTTAGTTACAGTGCCTTTCAGATAGTTCTAGAAATGTTTAACAAAAAGGTTACATTAACACACAGATGAAATACATTCTCTTGCTCAGTGATTTCTTTCTAAAATTATTCTCATTTTAATTCAAGACCTTGATATCCAATTTTATAATTTGGTGAAAACAAAAAATTAATGGCCAGTATCCTTCATAACACATACTTATTATTAAGTTACAATGCTTTAAAATTCCAGAACTTTGCCATTATTTTATAGAGAAATTATTTCTAAATCTGCTAAATTTCCCCATAGATGCCTTTTATGCCATTTTAAATTTGAGTGAGTAAAATTATGAAGATTTATACCAATGAATTTGACAATTAAATTTCTATTTTTCACACACATAATTAACTGGTTTTTATTTGCATTTTATTCCAAATAAAAGTGTCGTTGAAAACCTGCCAACTCAGTAATTGAGATTAGAAGTTATAGTTTCCATTGAAATATTTTGATTGTTTTCCCATTGCTCTAAAGATCTATCTGAATCTCATGACAAATAAAACTTTGCCATTCTCCACACAGACTGTTTCCCAACGTTGCTTCTTTAACTTGTGAATAAACAATCTCATGGACTTCTTTATTGAATAACAGTTATCTTGAGATAATTTCTAAAGGATTTTTCTGTCAGTAGTTTAAACCTAACTCACAAGGGCCATGGAATCCTTCTCCTTTTGCGTGATTCTTTTTATGCGTGTAGTTGGAATGCAATAGGATAGTTTCATTTAATGTGCATTAAATCAATAATAATACAAGAAAATAAATAAATAACTTTCAGAATATGTTTACCCTCACTCTCTTTTTAAAATTAAGAATGTCAATAATTGTTAAATTTCCTTGATCTATTTACGTTTGCTATCTAGGTTCAAAATAACATGAAATATCAAGGATCAGAACATCATCCATAATAAACATTGTATAAAACTCAAAAGTAAAATATATCATCCAAACTTTTAAAAAGTGAAATAGATCAATAAAATATAGATAGATAAATTTTGTTTTTCCATGGTGAATAGAAAGTGAAAAAAAATGAATGAGATGGGAAAAGATGTATGGAATTGTACATTTTGCTCATGATAGACAAAATAAAAAAGTAGATCAATGACTTTTTTGAAAAATTTTGTGTTTTCTCTCGAGTCCATATTTCTGATGAAATTTATTTTTTTTGATCACTGTCAGAATTGTTCAGGATATTGAAATAGCAATAATTTTTCTAATAGGATAAAATTTTAAAATATTCCCAGGTAGTAATAGATTAGTTATGTAATATGAATATGTCAATTCAGACATTCCTATTTAATATAATACCAAGAGTATATAATATATGTTTATACATTTTAACATGAAATTGCTCATTTTCATAGACTCACAAACACATCTGCATATATAGTTGATTATAAAAATGTTGTGAATGCATGTTTTAACAAATTTTTTTAAATGTTTAAAAATATTTTTAAAAAATATTTTAGTTATTTCATTTTGTTAATTTACTTTTTGTGATCCTCACAATTGATATATGGCTCAGTAATATGTGGTCCAGGAATACGCTTAAATATATGTATATGGAAATAGACATATAAGAATTTGTTTCATTTTTTTGTTTGTTTTACAAATTTACTTATTAGAAGAATCTCAATAACATTAACACATTGAAATATATTATAAGTACCCATGATAACTAAAGTTAATACATAGAATATACATTCTTTCTAATTTGAAGAAACAGTACTCAAATTCTTTAGCTCTAGCCGTAGACAACATCCTGAAAAGATGTGTTGTCAGTAATGATCAATCTCAGTGATATTAAAAAAAAAAAAAATACAGTAGAATTACTACGCAGAGAGCACACAGCAATAACAGGATGCAATAGATTGTACCTAATAGAAAACAATGGATTATTAAAATCTTCAAAATATTATACACAAAGTAAGTTATAAAAACACTCCCTAACTTTTCATAATGCAAGATTACCAAGCAACTGAAATAAAATTTTAAAAAAAGAGCCTCTATTCTGTATAAAATCTCTGCGTTGAACTTAAGATAAATATCTGAACTAAGTCTAGACCTTAGTTTTTATTTAATAAAAATAAATATTTGACACTTAATTTCCTGGAGAATTTTACAACACAGACAGGGAATTCTCAGTTAAAATATTCAGAGAAAAACAACATTTATTTACATAGATTACAGGCATTCTTTAAATGTAGGAAATAATAATTGGGAAAAAACTGAATGGTCACAGATAAACTGACAGCTAATTTATCATGTTCAAGTCAGTACAGATAGGCAGATGTCAAAGTTAGTCATTTTTTTTTTAATTCTGTTTCAATTAGCTTAAAATTTGATCATTTTAAACAACAAAAGATTGGTTTATATCTGTCATTCTGTATTTAGTTATTTTGTTGGCTTCATTTTTGAAGCAGTTTTGGATCACAGAAGGGTTACAACCATGGCAGTTGAGGCACATAGGTGCAGGGTGTTAATAATGGGGGATGCATGGGGGTGGTACACCTGGGGCATACCTATAAGGCATATGAATGTGTTCAAGGGTTTATGGGACATTATCATGGCAGGTCACACAATAATGGAAAGAATATCAAATTCCCATCCTGGGGAGCTCTGCCACATTCTATAATGGGACAGCAAGAATCCTCTGAGTACAGGGGCAGTGACTAGTGAGGGAAGATGGACTATTGATGGGCCCTTGATATGGATAACTGTACTTATGATCCTTTACTTTTGAAATTGAAACTTAGATTAGTGTTATAGGGTGCATAAGAATTACCTCCTGAGAGCCTCTTTGTTGCTCAAATGTGTCCTCTCTCTAAGCCTTACCCCCAGCATGTGACATGACTCCCAGGGATGATCCTTCCTGGCACCAAGGGATTACAAACCAAGCACCAACTAGCAATGCAACTGGAAAAAGACCTTGACCAAAAGGGGAAAAGGGTAAAGACAAATGAGTTTATATGGCTAAGAGACTTCAAAGTGAGTCAAGAGGTTACGCTGATGCACATCTCAGCAGGATCTCATTGATTGCCAAAGTAAATATTGCCTCAAATAGTGGGGCTCCTGCAGGCTCTGGTGACATCCAGACACTATAGGCAGGGCAGACAGCGCAGGAGTTTGGTACCCTGCAAGTGGGCCCTACTTAGGAATTAATGCCCTCCGTGTGACAGAGTTGGACTAAGTTGTGGTTTCCCAACACATGGCTCTTCTGCCCCTTCTATTTGAACCTATAGTTAGTACTATAGTTGATAGGTGTATGACCAAGAGACTTAAATCTTTGAGCTATCCATTTGCCAGACGGGCCCTGAATCTGAACAGAGCTGCAACACCTACTCTCCAGTTCATTGGACTCACCAATGACAACTAACAAGGAGATGATGATAGACAACGCCCATCCCAAGGAACACAGAGAGTCTACAACTGCAAGCAAGATAGTCCCATCCATCTGCCCAATGGGAACTAAGCCCCATTTCATTAAGGCAGAGTGAGTATCACCATCCCAGAATCCTTAGGATTGGGAAATGAACAATGGACTAGACTATACTTACTGTTATTCTACTACAGACTTATTGTGATTCTAGCAAGGGAAGAACTTTTATCATTGATGCAGAGGCAGTGGCCACCGGAGGTTCTAAGGGGAGGGAGAGGGAAAAATAGGTGTAATATGGGGGCATTTTCGGGACTGAGAATTTTACTGAATGAAATGGCAATGACATATACAGGCCATTATATATTTTGTCATAACTTACAAAATTGTCCGGGAGAGAGTGTAAATTATAATGTAAACTGTAATCCATGCTTAATGGCAATGCTCCAAAATGTGTTCATCAATTGTAACAAATCTACCGCACTTATGAAGGATGCTGTTAATGTGGGAAAATGTGGGAGGGGTAGGGAGCAGGGCATATGAGAATTCCCTATATTTTTTATGTAATATTTATGTAATCTAAGTATCTTTAAAAAATAAAAATAAAAAAGTATATTAAAAATTTGACCATTTTAAATATCAAAAGATTGGTTTATATCATTCTCTCTCATGTTAAAATATTATCATGTTAATAGTGATTGATGTGTATGGATGCAAATATGCCCCCAAACCCAAGTGGCCAACTAACATTTCTTATCCAAATTATTTTTAATAAGTAACAATAAAAGAAAAGAAAAATAATCATAAAATTAAATTAAAAAGCATGGTCAACTCCACCAACTATAATATTTTGTAACTTGCATTATGTATCACCAATATATTTTATTTAAAATTGCATTTAACAAGCAAAACTCTTAAATTTTTTGTTTTACATGCATTGCATATTCTTATACTTAGAAGTCCCTTTGTCTCCTTAAATATTTTACAGAAGTAGGTAAATGTACCAATTGGTAAGTGGTATTTCTTATACTTAACATATTATTTCCCTTCATGTTAAACCACAGGTGGGTTCAAATTAGAGAGTTCAATATATAATATGACTGATTTTATTTTAAGAATAAAACTGCTAAGACTACCGCTGTTTGAGGGAATGTCTCTGATATACATGATGTTTTCAATGGCTTAACTAAAAAGAATTACCTGCTTGTTTATTGCTTTATTTTATGATTGACTGTTGCAACTTTCCCAGCAGTCCACAAATTTTCTGTATTGCATGAAATTGTACTTTCTTGTGTTCTTAAATGTATACTTCTTTCCAACCTGCTCACAATTTTACCTCTTCAGCTTACCATACAATGAATGCTTGGGAAACCTGTTGTTTTTTATTTATCTGATTGCATTCAGCTCAGTAGAGTTTTATTCATCATGCATGGATTTCATTTCTCATTGTTAAAAAATTTATCTTACTCATAAGATGATTAATCTGTTTGAGAAGCCTTGCCTACGACAACTTCAAGTGTAACCCTGATGACTACGGCCTGTGGATTTTAAAATTCTACAGCTTATGAAGACACTTTCATTCTAGTACATAAATAATGCCAAATCATTTTTCCTTCTAAGTCAGTGGGATATGCCTGCACACATATTCCCTAAAAGCAGATGCACTAACTTGTTTATCAGTCAATCTGTGATTGCTATTATATTGCTGCCTGATTCTAGCTTTTGCTTACCCATTTTGTTTATTATTTCTCCAGATCTTGATTCACATAATTATTAAAATATTTCATATTCCATTACTAAGATTCAATAAGAAAAATTCAAGAAAAATAAATAGATTGAGATTAGAAACAAAATGTGACTAAAATCTAGAGAGAAAACTCAGATCTTTTAAATAGTTCAAGATAAATAAATAGACTATAAAAGAGTTGTAATTGATGTTTCAAGTACTTAAAATACATAATGGTGACTCTCAGCAGAATAGTGTAGAATATATAAATTAGTACTGAATGTTAATTGTGAAACTAATATCTCTATAAGCACAGATTAATAAGGATTTAATTAATGAAAGATAAATCAGAAACAAATATCCACATAGAAGAAAAAAGAAAAAAATAGAAAATCCAATAAAGAATAGAAAAAATATGCAAAAAAAAAAAAAAGAGTAAGAGAAGTAAAAATAACTTACATGTATATAACTTGTTGTTCTGGCATGAGGAAAAAAATGAAGAGTGGGTCAGGAGAAATATTTGAGTACAAGATGAATGAAAATATTAAGAAATTAATATGAAAGAAATTATACTACATATTCAAATGAAAGAATGTAAAAATCATTAAAGGAAATTAAGCCAAAGATTCAAGAAGTGCTACAAACTGAAGCAGTATATATTATGATACAGTTACCAAGAAACAATGGTCAAATAGATCTTAAAGGTTCATAAACAGAAAAAACACATCATGCTCAAAGCAGAAACATTAACATGGAAATTTTACTTACTATCAGAAAAAAGTAATACAGAAGCAGATAAAGTAGAAGGCAATGGAATGATATATTTAAATTACTCTTGAAGGAAAACAACTACTCACCTAATACCTACTGGATTTAAGAAAGAAAATAGCAAAGTAAGGAATTCTGAAAGTCTAGCCTTCCAAAAAAACATTGAAAATCTAGCAAAAACTATCACAATCAACTTTAACAGAGCTCTGAATTCTAACCAAAAAACCCAAAGAAATCTGGGAATAATTTATGTAAACACATATACACACATAAAAATGGCTGATTCTCAGTAAGAAGATTGGTCTTTGTGGTTTTCACCCTCATCAAATTCTCCACATCCTAGCTTAACAGCTGCCTTGAACATAACAGATCACTTTCCAGATACCAGTCCCTCAGAGAACAAAATGGAATTCATTTGCAAAGAATTTTTATTTAATCTGTGTGGTGGCTTTCTAGTAGACCCACTCAAAAGGAATACATTGTTAAAATCACAATAAATCTATAGTAGAATATCAGTAAGCCTACTTTAGACCATAGTTCATTCCCTAATCCTGAGGATTCTGGGATAATGATGTCCACTACACCTCTAATTGAAAGGGGGCTGTTATCCAACAGGGCTGATGGATGGGACTCTCTTGCTTAGACTTATTTGGGAACTTGCTTAGTGCTAAAACTGCTACCCAAGGACGACTTTGTGAACACATTTTATTGAAAATATTGTGGTCTCTTCTGTCTGAGGCAATGAATAATATTTGGAGCAAATGAAAGACTAAACAAAAGCTTAGGAAAAAGCCTTGAGAATGGGATGATTGAGGGCATAAGGGCTTTAAAAAGCTCGCACATATTCTTGGGGGTCTACAAAGTCCAAGTACATACCCAGAGCTGTGTGCTTGCTTATGAAAGACCTGAGAAGACCCTAAGTTCTCACCTCTAGCTAACTTTATTGCCCTGGGTTAACAAGAATGAGGGCTAAGGCAGAGTTGGAATTGCGGGCATGGTCCTAAACACAGATAGAGCACAGTGGTGATGACTGGGATATTTATTGGTCCTAAGGAGTTAAAGGAAATTTTGTCCAAATATTAACTGAACACAAAGCTAGGAGAATTGAGACTTCTGTTGCCACATATGATGAGAAATACAGACTTTACAGAATTAGTTCAGAAATGCCACTAAACAAACAACAACTGCTACAATAAGCAGCAATAATAAATCCCTGGGAGAGGACAGAATCTGATTTCCAGAGTTGCCAATTATAATATTCAAAATGTCCACATTTATAGTGTGAGAGCTTCAATATCCAAATAAATAATGAAATGGCAAAATTGAAATGAAATAAAAAAAATTTTAAATGTCCACCTTTCAACAAAAAATACAAGGCATGCAAAGAAATAACCTAGAATGATCTATACAAAGGAAAAAAAAGTAATCAATAGTAACTCCCCATGTGAAAATCTAGACATTGGACATACTAGGCAAAGATATAAATCAATGATTTTAAATATGTTAAAAGAGATGAATTGAACCACATCTAAAGACCTAAAGAAGAGACTGAAAGTGAAGTCTCACCAAATAGAAAATATCCATTGAGATGGAATTTATAAAAAAGGAATGAAATTGAATTTCTGATTTGAAAAGTATAAATGCAATAAAGTATTCACTAGAGATATTCAACAGCAGATTTGAACAGAAAGAATTAGTGAACATAAACATAACTCAATTGAGAATAAAGTTTGAGGAATAGAAAAAAAAAGTCTAAAAAAATTGTGCAGATTCTAAAAGAACTGTGTGAAACTATCAAGCATATCAACATATGCATAATGGGAATACCAGAAGAAGAGAAAGAAATAGTATTGGAAGAAATAATGACCAAAAACTTCAGAAAACTTATGAGAAACATTAATATAACCCTAGAAGTTCAACAAATTCAAAATAGCATTGAATCAAAGAGATACAAACTAATGCAAATCATAATCAAACTTTCAAAAACCAAAGACAAGGAGAGAATCTTGAGAACAGCAAGAGAGAAGTGGCTCATGTGCACAGGATCCTCAATAAAATTAAAGCTTATTTCTCAAAAGAAACTATGGAGGATAGAAGGCAGGGGGATGCCATATTTAAAGAGCTGAAAGGAAAATAAAATGGCATTTTGTAGGAGATAAAACTACCCTTAATAAATGAAGGAGGAATTAAGATATTCCCAGAGAAACAACAGCTGAGAAATTTCATCACTATTATACTTTCCTTACAAGAAATGCTAAAAGGAGTCTTTCACTCTAAAACAATAACAAGATCCTCATGAAGAATTAAAGAACACCACTAAAGGTGTTTAATTGGGTATAAAGGGCAGAAATAATTCTTTTTATCAGCAATTATATAGAATGTAAATATGGATTAACCCTCTCCCCAATTAAAAGGCAGAGATTGACAGAATGGATGTTTCAACTATATACTGTCTATAAGAGACTCACTTTACATTTAAAGAAACAAATAGGTTGAAAATAATATAATGGAAAATGATATTCCATGTCACGGTATCCAAAATAAGCTGAAGTAGCTATGCTAATGTTACAAAATAGACATTGGGACAAAAAGTGTTACAGGAGACAAAGAAAGATATTATCTAATGTAAGGTAAATTTCATCAAATATATATAACAATTATACACACACACACGCATACCCCTAACAACAGAGTCCCAAAATGCAAGAAGCAAAATCTGATAGCTTGAGGGGAGAAATCAACAAGTGAACAATAATACTTGGGACATCTATACCCTACTTTCAATACTGGACAGAAGGTCAACAAGGAAAAGAACTTGAACACTATAAGCCAACTATCACTAACAGATATCTAGAGAACACTCTGCTCAATGACAGCAGAATACACATTCTTCTCAAATACACATGGAACGTTACAGAATACAGCATATATGTGCAGTGTTAAGACCTAAAAATTAGGTTCAAATGTGCTGCTTTAACATCTGGTATAAATGGGAGGGCTTTGAGAAGTATAGCTACAAGTTCCCTACCCAACTCTGCTCCTGTGGTTAAGGTTCCTTAACCAAACAATCTTTTCAAACAGGCTGGGTGCAGTTCCCACTTATCCCAGAATACTGGGTTACAGTTCCCTGTCTGCCTGCAGAATTATTCAAGCAAGATATTAATATCCTCTCATAGGAGCCAGAATGCACCTCACCCATTTGATACAATAAAGCATCCAGTTGTTCACTCTTTTTCTAAGTGCAACCCTATATGGCCCTGCACTGTATGTGGTGAACTCATTCCTCAGCTGTGACTATACATGACTAATAAACTGCTACTGAACCCATCTGTGCAGTGTTAGGTCGTGTGTGTTTGGCTATCCCCACAACTGTAAGGTGAGAAGTCCTGCCTCTCCAATAGGGTGAAGAGGAGACATTCAAAACAATATTATGTCAAAATCAAGTATCAATTTTAAAAAAAAGACTGAAGTAATACAAAGTATTTCCTCTAGCACAAAGGAATGAAATCGGAAATCAATAGCAGATAGAAATTTGGAAAATGGACAAATATGTGAAAAGGAAATGTTCCCCAATAAGTTAATGGGTCAAAGAAAAAATCAAAAGGAAAAATAGAAAATATTTGTGATGAGTGGAAATGAAAACAATGTGGTACTGGCATAATGATAGACTCACAGGTCAGTGGAATAGAAGTGAGAGTTCAGAAATAAACTGCATGGACATGTGGAGAGGTAAATGGACAGCAAGTGAGAGCACCTGAAATTTGACTTGGATGTTGAGACCATTGATATCAAACAAACTAAAAGATTATTAAATGGCTTATTACTTATACAATTGAGGTCTCTGGAGAGACCATAACAGGCCTCTCAAACAGGTCTAAAATAGCTTGAGAGTAAAAGGAAAAGAGATTGCCTAAAAGTCTTGTTAGGGAATGGAGTCAGGGTTAGGGTTCTTGCACATGGGCAGGAGTTGTATGGTTTGAATCTCCCACTTGAACCAAAGGAGAAAGGCCCAATCTTTGTTATGAGCTTGTCCAGCTTTGGGGCATAAGGGAAAGAGAAACGAGTGAGACCTACAGGCTGTCAGCAATCAAACATCAACAATTGGGGAATGATTTTAAAAATAAACTTTAGCAGGAAATAGACAATACTGAATTTGACTCACCAATGATATCCTTACATAAAATAGCACCAAAATAAATGAAATATAACTCCCTGAAACTCATTCTAGGCATAAAAAGTAAGTCTCAAAAGCATTAAAAAAAAAAAAAAAAAAAAAAAAACACTGGAAGCATACATTAAAAACTATTATAAAAGATTAGCTATTAGGAGCAAGGGCAGGGGTGAATGCTGTAACCAGGAGCAGGGATGAGATCAGAATTTCTCAGTGAATACACCGGAGTGCTGTTATGATTTTTTGAACCAGGAAAATGTGTTACCTATTCAAAAAATTTATTTCAAATTAAATAAAATATAGTCAGATTCATTACAATTCACTTTCAATGTTTGACTGATAACTGAAACATGCTATATTTCACTTAATTGAATTTGATTACATTTAACCAAGCCATTTTGCTGACCTATGAAGCCTGCAACCCAAGGCTGGTAAGGGAGGTGAAAAATTCCTTGGATGCCTTCTTCAAGGTCCCATTATTGTGTATAATGAAAAGAGAAATTAGTGCCTTGGTCAGTGTCAGTAATATCTGTAATTCTGAAGGTGATAAGGAGTACCCTGGTTAGGTCTTATATTTTGGCTTTATTATATGTATAAACATATGTAATCTTGATTTTTTTAAAAATTTTATTTTGGGTATCTGTGAGACAAGAGATTCCATGATCCTTTACCTTAAAGGGGTCATGGATAAAAATTGTTACTGCCATTGACTGATATAGAAAGCCAGCCCACTGAGAGTGAAAAAATGTGCAGATGAGACCAATAGTTGACCAGGGGACCCAGTGCTAATAAGGCTGCTTGAATTTTAGCCAATTATGTTCATGCCTGAGGTCCCATTCTTTATTAGGGGGATCCTGGTTAAGGGATAAAAAAACAGCACCTCTCTAATGATCTCTAGCATGTGGATGGCAGTATGTTATCTGTTTACAGACTCCCACTGCTGTTAATTCAGTTTATCTCAAGGGGAACCCCAGGTGTCCAAAGAGTCTGGGAGAGGGATGACAACGACCAGTATATGACATCTTAGAAAGAACTGTGAAAGGGGGATGCCACTCTGGCATGTGGAACATGGCAGAAGACCAGGTTTGGCTCCATCCTGTAGCAATGAGTCCTTGGTAGCCGAGTCAAACTTGTGGAATGCTGTGTCCATGACCCAGGCATAAGTTACAGCTAGGTATGGAGAGTCACAAGGTCAGGGTCTTTAAAAGTCTCTATTTCCAGGAGAGTCCAGTATGTGATCAGCAATTGCTGCTCTAATAATATAAAGAATGGGGCCAAGGAAGACAGTTTCTCGCGTCAGAAGCACATGGGAAACGTGGCCATCATGAGTGGTCCAGAGACTCAAGGTTGTTAAAGTGACTATAGTGAAGGAGTCTCTAAGGACACTAATGGAGTCTCTGTCAAATGACGATTTAGACAGATTATAGAGCATCTTTTTTGTGGGGCTCTATAAGAACCCCTAGAGGAGTTATTTAGGCTGTAGAAAATAATCTTTGATGGAAATATAAAGCTGTAGAAAGAAAAGAAAATCACCAGAGTAGGTAAATATATAAACAAATATAAAGAATTTTGACTACTTAAAATAAATAACATAATAATAAGGGAAATGGTTTACAGACTAATTTATGATAGACTGTAATATTTCAAGGTTGTATATTCTGATCTCTAGGGTGACCACGTAGGAACCACGCATGAATGTAAAATTATAAAAGGTAATTTTATAATTTTTATATATTTTATAAATTTTATAAAAATGGGATAATAAAAATGTGGATTATGCCAAAATAATAGAATAAAAGAATATTGATGAATAACATGAGACCAAAAAAAAAAAAAAATAGTAACATTATTGACTTCAACACTGCAGGTGAAAACAACAATTATCAACCTTGATAACATAATGCGACTACATGCTGTTTGTATTGGAAATATTTAAATATATGGATACAGAAAATTTAAATATAAAATACAGAAAAAACTATGTGCCATTCACACATTAACCCAAATATGCACTCAATATTAAAAGTAACAAATACCTTACAAAAAAAGTTGACCTTAAAGCAAGAAATATTACTATAAAGAGAACAGCCTTTAGCTTTAAAAGTTCATCAATTTTATGCCGTATTTACTGATCTTTTAGAGCAAAACTATGCTTTAGAAGACAATTGTCTTCTTCACAGGCCCTTCATAGCCTACTTTTAAAAAGAAAATCTGTATTTTTAGGTTTGCAGTTTTGTTTTTTCCTCTCCCATCAGTGCTTAAATTATATTGCTTTTTGTAGTATACCCTCAAATTTCCATGCTGCTTTTATTATAAATAATCCCAAAGTAATATTCAGAAAAATATTATTATATATAAAGTTTACTTTTTCCTGAAAAAAACCCTCACTAATAATACTGCCTTGTGAATAGTATGTATGCTGATCAAAAAAGTGGCTTAAAATTTATTAGAGCACAGCCCATTTTATTAGAGTTAACAAAGAAATTGATGAGGTTGATGACACTATAGTTTTAAATAAAAATTTTGATTGCTATTTGATTGTAGTTCATAGAGTGTTTTCATTTATTCCATTCATTTATAACATCATGTTAGCTCTAGTACTGAATTAATTATTTGTTCTTTTTATTTGTCCCAGTGAAGTTCATGTGATTATAAAAGATTCATTTAATCTTGTTCAAGTAAATTATGATTTTCCACAGGGTTATCTTTTAAATTATGCTCTATGTTATTTGCATATTTGTATTAGAATTAGTTTTAGAACATGAGTTGTGAATTATTGCTGTTTCATGCATCAAACAACCTTATCTCTGTCACATTGAATATGTAAATATAAAGTTCATCACCAATTTTATTCAAAAATGATTTTTATAAACACCTAAAGACTGAAACTATTTTTGAATTGATAAAAAGTCTCTGCTAGCATCAAAGAACACAATTTTAGTTGATTTACGTTTTTGGTGACAAAAAGAAAAGTCATAATTGTTGCTAGGATTTATCATCCTACCTGTCAATTTTGAAATACTCATATTAGTAGGCTAATAATGTTTGATGGGGCCTGATGATACTGCATGCATTTATATCTCTAAAACAATAGAACAATCATTTATTAGTTTATGAAGTCTGAAGTGTTTAAGTTGTTATTCCAGACCATAGTACATCACAGGGCTCATGAATATTGTTTTCCTAAGAATCTTTTGCAAAAGTCTCAGAAAAAAAGAATTGCTCTTATCTCTATTCCCATTTGGATCATGAACTTATATCTACTGGGGAGGAAGGAGTTAAAGCACCTGGACTATAATCCATTTTTGTCTCAATACTATTGTGAGAGTGATCTAATTTTCTCATAAACATAATAACTGGACCAATGATGTACACTAGGAAGAATCCTTTTGTGTGGAATCCTTTAAACCCTGATTTAGAATTTCTTATCAATTTATGAATTACTGCTCCCTGAAATTACTGCTGGAACAAGGAAATTTGAGCTGTCCTCATTGTCCCAACCTCTCCCAGCTTCTCCTCTGCCTCTTGATCACCTGTCTACTTGAAATTATTAGTAAAGCTTGATATTGGGTAAAATTTCATTCATAAAAGTCTGATTTTCACAACATTCTTTGTTAGCTCACCCAGTTCCATCCCCTAGGAAACCTTGGCAAGAATCCAGAAGAATCAAGTTATGCTGCAGTACATTCATAAACTCACAACTGTCTTATCTAACACCTGTTTACTCCAAAGAGAAAGAATCATAGACCATAGCAACTTATAGCTTCTGGCAATAAGCATGCTTGCCTTCTTTTGTTTTTCCCTCTCTTTGTTCCTGCTTTCTTTCTTTTTTCCTTCTTTGCTAATTTTCTTCCTTCTTGCAAATTTTACAGTTCTAGCTATGTATAGCTGTGTATAGAGTAACACACAAAAGCCCATATGAAAAACAATCTCACAATTCCATTCCTCCCCAGAAATGGTGCTAAAAATTTCTACATAACCTTCCTGAGAATTTTACTTACACACATAAACACACACTTAATATGCTGCTTTGTTTACATAAATAGGATCATACACTCTATTCTATATTATGATTACTGTTGTTTTTCTCACTATATTTAACAAAACATTTTGCATGTTACTATCCCTACCACTTTATCCTTCTTTTTCTCACTATCACTTTTTCCTCATACCTTACCCATGTGTTCTGTCTTCCATAGGAACGATCTTTAATAGAACAATCCCAAATTATTGGAATTTGAGGATTTTCCTGTTTAACAAATAAATGTTACAATGAATTTCACTGTGAATATGAACCTACCCTAAAAATATTATCAGAATGTTAATATTCCCAAATTTGTACACAAAATTGATATCATTTTGTTAAAAATTTCTTTTCCTTGATTTCTGAAATACAAATTATACAATTTATATCATTAATAGGTATTTTTCATTTTTCTCTGAGGCTCATATCCTTACCCATTTCTCTACTGGGTTATTTTATTTTACATATTGATTTGTAGGATATTAACACATTCCTTGTAATTTGTGTATCAAATGGGTATATTACTCAGTTGTTTTTTATCTTTGTCTAAGGTGCTTTTTCACCTTATTTATGTTTATATAGTTACATACATCTATTTTTTTCTTAAAAGTCTTTAGATGTTTATCATGCACAGAATAAATTTTCCACTTAAATGTATAAAATATCCTCCTTTGTTTTCTTCTATTATTTCTATAATTATATCTTTTATATTATAATCAATGTGGAATTTATTTTTATGATTTGAATTTGATCTAATTTTATTTTTTTCAAAATTAATTGCTCAGTATTTATTGTTAGTCTTATCTATTTACTACTCATTAGAAGTATAGCCCATACTTTACATTGTCATTTTATATCATCTATGAATTTGGTTATGCCTTCTTGTTTTCATTCTTCAATTTATGTGTCTTAAAAGACCACACATTTAATAACTGTTATTTTATATAATGTTTCAATATACACGAAAGCCAATCTCACTTATTGTTCTTTATTTTACAAACATTTAGGATAATTTGCAAGTTTTCATGTCATTTTTAAAATCCCAATTCATTCTATATAAATATTTGTGTTCTCTTTACAGATTTGGAAAAGGATGTCTTTACAATATTATTTATTCTCATATGTGAAATCTTTATATTCCACATTTATTCCAATCTATTACTCTATTTTAATCAATTTTCACTGTTTTGCTCTTTGAGTGTTTTAGATAGCTATTATTAAATGTATTTATGGACATTTTAGAATTTTAGAATGTTGACTTGTCTTTGTTAATTAAATCTTCTTTCTACTTCATCTACTTCCTTTAATAAGTGATATAGTGTTAGTTTATATTATGTAATCATTCTTTTGTATTCCTATCTTGTAGTTTATTTTTTCCAGTTTTCTTTGTTCTCTACATATCATTGCCAATTAATGTTACATTATATTTTATGTATCACCTGCCTAAAACATGGTACCTTACACATAACATGTATACTGTAAATACTTGTTGACTAGAAATTCTGATTGAAGGAATATTTAGAATAAAAGTATAAAGATCAGATAGTGTGATTATTTAATTTGTAGCTGTAACTAAACCAATTAGGACAGTCTGTTTATAATATCATTAAAATTTTTGCTTCTTTTTGTTCATATTTTCAACACTTCCTGAAATATTCTTCATGCTTTTTTCCATACAGAACCAAATTCACATCCGTCAAAACTTTATTTATATTCTCCTTTTCTATGAATTTCACAAGTATTTTCATTCTGTTCCATACAATATAGAATTATACTGTGTTACTCTCCGGATGTTTCACATCTCCCTGATTGGCTACTACACCAAGATAGTAGCTTTTACTTCTTTTGGATCATCCCAGCACTGTGCAATTAGAAATAGAATTTGGAAAATTAGAAGTACTTTTCAATTCCTTTAAGCAGAGACATTGTCTAATTGTATTAGAAGATGTAAATTTTAACATGTCAATAAAAATATTTTGACTAAAACATTAATACATTGTTCGAAGAAATTAAATTTCTAGCCTTATTACTATACCTAGGAATAAAAACTATCCAATTTATAAATGAGAATAAAATAATTTATGATTCTGCCATGTTTTAAGGAACATTAATTCAAGCTTTTAATTTTTGGAAATACCAAAATGAATTGATATAAATGTCTAAGATTGCAAATATGTATATTGAGACTCAAACTGAAAGACATCTATTTAAAATTACTTCAATGAGGTCACAAAATTATTCCCTACCTGTTATGTAGACTATGGTGAGCCCTCATCTTCCTTCCCAGTCAAAAATTACCATACATAGGCAACAATTCTAATTTTTATGTCCATAAAACAGTTTTACCTGAACTTGAATGTCACGTATAAATAGAATTACATATGATATATTATTTGCGTGTTTTTCATTCATCATTATATTTGTATTTGTTTTAACCTGGTGTTTTAAGCTTTGCAGTAGTTCAGTTTTATTGCTATTTGGCATTCTCCATAGATATAACAAACTTTATCTATTCTAATGTTGATGGGCATTTGGTTATTTCCACTTTAGCCACCATAAGCAACTGAAAAAATGGATGTGCTTGTATGCTTGTCTAAATTTATTCAGGAGTCCATAGAATAATATATATTTGTGTACTTACAATATATATAATTATATATTCCAATATATATTGGAGTATGTTATACTCCAATAGATTTTTTAATGTCACATTCAGATGGAATCTTAAAGAAGAAAAGTAAAGAACTAGCAAAATCTGTGTCAAATACATTACTACTGGAAACTCTGGTGAACTTGGGTACAAAAAACTGAAGTTCAGAGTTATCCTACTGTGGGAGGCAAAACTTTAAGATGGTCCCTAAGATATAACAATTTATATTGTCATTATGTCTCCTAAGGATCCTCTCGGCTATGAGAGTTTCTTAAATTTTCATTGTTTTTGATGACCTTAAGAATTTTGAGGTGTACTTCTTAGGTACTTTTTATATATTCCCCTATTGAGATTTTTCTCATGACTCGACTTAGGAATTGGTTTTTGTGAGTAAGATCCCAGAGGTGAAGTGCAATTTTCATCACATCATATCTAGAGTACCTACTGTGAACTGTAAATCACTTTTGATGTTGACCTTGATCCCTTGTCTGAGGTAGTAGTTGTCAGATTTTTTTCACTGTAATTTAACCTTTTCCCCTACCATTTCCATACTGTATTCTTTGATAGGTAATCATATGTACAGCCCATACATAAGGAATGGAGATTTATGCTTCACCTTCCTGAGGGCAAAGGACCCACAAAAATTATTTGGAATTTTGCAAAGGAGATTTGTCTATTCTCCCCCAATTTTATTTATTCAATCATTTATTTTTACCAGTATGGATTCAGGGATATTTAATTTATATTTGAGGTTATAATCCTATATTATTATTATTATTTTGTTAATCAAATTGCTCCAGCTTTGGTCATTGGTAATTTTTTCAGTTGTTTTCTAATTCCTTTGTCATATCTCCATAATTGTGATTGTCAGTGATGTATTATCCTATATTCTAGCATTAAAATCCTCCAAGCTCATCTTGTTATATTTCTCAAGATGTCAGATTGGTGGTGGGGGAGATGTCTATGGATGGCAGACTGCCCAGGTGCAATGCCTCTCCTTTGGTTCTGTCTATGTCAAAGATGAGTCTCAGGCATTATATGATTCTTAAGCAGGTTTATTTATGCAATCCACTTATAAGAGTAATTATGGGAGTGTGCCGGCATTGTGAGCACCTTAAAGTCAGGAGGTCATGCAACTTACAGACTGACTGACTGGGAGAAATTCTCAAAATTTGGGGGACTACCTCCCCCCTCATATACCTGTATTCAGGCTGGACCACTTACCAGGTGTTTCTTTCTTAAAAGAGCACTGGAGTTAATATGCTAATGGTAAGTCTTATTTAACGGTTTCTGAAAGTTACATTTGTGATGAGGTGGCCTTGACTGTGGAAATCCCTTGGGTAGGGCTGCACCATAATCTTGACTGACAAGTAGTGTCAGCCTCGCAAGATCCTTTAGTAGGCTTACTGGCTATTAATTTTATAACCATAATATGTCTCTACCTCCTGACCCTGAGGAGTGAAAATTCAGGAAGCTTCCCTAGAGATGATTCAATGCTGCTGAGTCAGTAAAATCTCAAGAGATGGATCTTATAAACAACGGTGACTACTTTCAAAAGAATTAATGCTAGAAGGAATAAGAGAAGGCTCTGAGCTATGGTGCATAAGGGGCTAGCTAGGAAAAAAAAATTTCAAAAGAAGGTAAGGAGGTTTGCTAGATATGGGTTATGATTTGAGTTACATTGGTCTGGGACTGTTTAAGGGCTGAGACCACCTGAGATATCTGTTGGATGTCATCTAACTATAAATAGCAAGAGATATTAGCAAGAAAGAAGACTTGCTCCTGGGTGGCCAGGTGATAGAGGGTAATATGGTAGTCCAAGGCCATGGTCCCTAGCAGACTGAAGGAGGCAGTGAGGGTTTCAAGGCTCCCGTTTGTGAGCTGTCCCTGGTGAGGCATCTGTTTGGCCATGGAGAGTTGTGATGCCTGCAGTTGTTGCTGGCCAGTCTCTGAGATAAGACATACCTACTGTCCCTAATGTCAAGGTCCCCAACATTGCTGTCACAACCACCCCTGCTGTGTGCTTATGGAATTGAGCATGGGTGAAGAGAGCGGGGCACAGAATACAAGTGGAATCTGCAGTCCCCCTGGGGGGCATGCAAGAGGATCCAGGAAGTGGGTGGGTGAGACTGTCAAAATTGTAAAGGAAAGCTGCCAAAATGAGATCACCATGGCCCCTAAGGGTGGTCAGGTGAGAGGAGCTCAATCAGTCAGTCCATATACCACATTCCACTTGAAAATATCCAATGTGGGGGGAGGGGTGTGGGACGGGGGGTATAATGTAATGGGAGGCAGGACTTGGTGCTGTCTTCTGAACAGTCTGGTGAGAACTGGAATGTGGCTGCAGAGAATGTAAAGTAGGTTCAATTTCCAGCTGAACACTTAGGGGAGATACTGGGAGTGAGATTACTTGTGGATTAAGTAATGGCAAGGAAAGAGCATTTAACAGGAAGTAATCAAGTCCGGAATGTAGGGAGTGGGCAAGTAGCACAATATCAGTACAGGCATATCCAACAGTGTTGGGTTATAGCAATTACCTTGTGGTAGATGTTGTCATAGATTTTGGTGCGTAATATTCAAAGGGTAGGTCTGGAGAAGCTTCAATGGCATGAGAAGTGTCTTGCAAAGTGAACTGGTGAGAGGAATGTATACCCTGGAGCGTGGGAAAATGGTTGCAGGGAGATGTTAATGAGGCTACCCATACATGGCGATAACAAACTTGGATTGGCTTGATTACCGAGCAATGGCATACTGGAATGGAACAGGAGGACCAGGACGAATCTGAAATGAGCAGAAGTGTCCTGAGGCATTGCATTTGCATTTTACATTTAGCTCTATCATTTATTATTTTGAATTAAATTCAAAATGAAAGGTGTAGGGTCGAGCTTCTTCCCTCCCTCCTTCCTTCCCTTCCTTCCTTCCTTCTTCCACCCTTCCTTCCTTCTTTCCATCTTTCTTTTTGCATATGGATGTTGACTTGTTCCAAAACCGCTTGTTGCAAAGATTCTCTGTCCTCCATTTGACAAAGTGTTCCTCTATCAAAGATCACTTGGCTATATTTGCATGGACCTATTTCTGGCTTTTTCTTTTTTCTGTTCCATTGATATATCCATCTATTACTTTGCAAATACCATGTTACACTGGTGACTGTAGATTTAGAGTAAGTCTTGAAATAGAGTACTGGAATCCTCCAACTTTCTTCTTCTTCTTTAATAAATTGTTGACTACTAGCATTTTTTGCCTTCCTATATAATATTTGAATTAGTTTGTCAATATCTATACATAGCCTGCTGGGATTTTGATTGGGATAGTTCTGAAATTATAAATCACGTTGAGCAGAATAAGCACCTTAACAATACTGAGTCTTTGAAACCATGAACATGAAATAGCTCTTATTTATCCTTCTTTATTAATATATGCATTTAAAGATAAGAATTTCCTCTAAGCACTGCTTTCACTGCAGCTTACAAATTTTGATAATCTTTTTGAAGGTTAGGCTAACGTGTGACTAATATAATCTGTGTTTTCATTTTCATTGTATATATATAAATTTTCCTTTAGACCTCTTCTTTGATCATGTTTTATTTAGCATTGTGGAAATATTTTTGTTTTTCTAGCTATCTTTCTGTTTTTGATTTCTTATTTAATTCCATTGGGTCTGAGAACATACTTTGTATAACTTTTCTTCACTTAATAGCATTAAGATGTGTTTTTTGGCCCATAATGTGGTTGATCTTGGTGAATGTTCCATGTGAGTTTGAGAAGAATGTGTATATGGATATTGTTAGATGGAGTTTTCTAAAAATACCACTTAGATCAAATTGATCGACAGTGCTGTTCAGGTCAACTATATCCTTACTTATTTTCTTCTGGCTTGTTCTACTAAATACTGAAAAAGGGTATTGAGTTTGGAAGCATACAACTAGATTTGTCTATTTCTCTTTATAGTTTTACCAGTTTTTTGCCTCATGTATTTTGATACTCTGTTGTTGATGCATAAATGTGAAGGATTGTTATGTCTTTTTTTGAAGAATTAACCCTCATGATTTTCCTTGTTCTGACATCTGATTTGTTTGAAATTAATGTAGATACCTAGGCTTTCTTTTAATTACTGCCATCATGTTATATTTTTCTCAATCACTTTACTTTATCTTACATCAACCTTTATATTTAAAGTGGTTTTCTTGTAGACAACATATAGTTAGGTCTTATTTCTTTACCCACTCTGACAATTTCTGTCTTTAATTAATGTACTCAGACCATTCACTTTCAAAGTGATTACTGAAATACCTGGAATAATAATCATCATGTTTGCAACTGTTTTCTATCCCTTTCATATTTACTTCCTGGCTTTTCCCCCTCTTTTTCTGTCTTCTCTGGTTTTAATTGAACATTTTATTTTATTCTATTTTCTCTCTACTTTTACATATTAATTTAATTTTCCTTTTTAATTTATGAGTGATTGCTTTAGAATTTAAAATATACATCTTTAACTAATCTAAGTTCACCTTCAAATAATACTGTATCCATTCACAAGTAGTGCAATGCTTTATAGAAGAGTATTCCCAATTCTCCATCACTTTGTCTGATCTGTGATCTTAGTTCTCTGTAGGTCCAAGAAAAGTCATGAATAATGAGTTTGTTCAGCTTTATTCTTGTTATAAGGATGGGAGTAACATCTTTAAGTCTCTTTATATTTTGGAACTGAAACCAAAATTAATCTCAGACTGTTTGGTTGACATTTATGCCCAATGCAAGTAGGAGTTCATTCACAAGAGAAAAGAAAAGAAATTAATAACACTGTCTCTGATGAAACCCAGAAGATGAACTTTCTAGAAAAATACTTTAAATTAACTGTTATAATTATGCTCAAAGAGCTAAAAGAAACCATGGAGAAGAGTGGAAGAAAGCAAGGAAATCAATGTTTCACCAAATAGAGAATATAAACAAATACAGAGAAATTAAATAAAGGAATCAAAGAGAAATTTTGAAGAGTACAATAAATAAAATAAAAATTCACTTTGGGAGTTCAGCATCCGATTTAAACAGGTAGAAGAAAGAATAAGCACAGCTGAAGACAGGTCAATTCATATTACCCAGCCTGACTAACAGAAAACAAAAGAAAATGAAGGAAAGGAAAAGTACCAGGAGGCCTGTGAGACAAATTACACACATGCAATGGGATTCAAAAAAGAAAAAGAAAGAGAGATAAAGTGGAAAAAAGAATACTTAAAGAAATAAAATTCCAAAATTTCACAAATTTGGTGAAAGACATGAATCTACACACATAAGCAGTCTCAATAAACTCTAAGTAGGATAATCTCAAAGAGATCCACACTGAGACACAATCTAATCAAACTGTCAAAGAAGTGAAGCACTGGTACATACTACAACACAAATGAACCTTGAAAACACCATGTTAAGTGAAATAAGCCAAACACAAAAGGAGAAATAGTGTATGATTTCTTTTATATGAAACACTTAGAATAAACAAATTTTTAGAGATAATAAGCAGAACAGTGGTTAGCAGGCATAGCTGAAGTGGGTTGGAGAAGTATTGCTAAATGAATATGGTTTGTGGTTTAGGATGATGGAAATAGTCTGGAAGTAGATAGTGGAGAAAGTTACACAGTATTGCCAATGGATATAATGTCAAAGAATTGTTAATTTAAGACCGTTTTGATTATTTTTATGTTATATATATTTAAACACAATTAAAATAAATGCTTTTTAAAAGGTCAAAGACAAATAAAGACTCTTGAAAGCAGCAATAGTTATGCAGCTCACCTTTTACAAAGTCTTCTCAATAACATGAATAGATAATTTCACATCAATAATTATGGAAGCCAAAAAGGAGTTTATAAAGTGCTGGAAAAAAATATTGTCAACAAAGAAATCTGTATCTAGCAAAAATAGCCTTCAAAAATTAAGCAGAAATTAAAACATTCCCAGATAAACAAAATCTAAAAGAGTTCATCACTAGTAGATCTGTCCTACAAAAAATGCTAAAAAGAGTAATTCAAATTGAAATGAAAGGACACTATATAATAACTGGAATCCATACAAAGAAATAAATAATATGGATTCATAAACCACACAGGAACATATAAACCCATTATTATTGTATTTTTGTTTACAGCACCTTATTTTTTATTATATGACTTAAAGACATAAAAAATTATAAACCTAAGTTAATAAGCTAACAATTTCTGAAGATGTAGTACATGACAACAATCAATAAATGTGGAGCTGGTTAGTAGCAGAATATTTATATACTAGTGAAGCTAAGTTAGTATTAATTCAAACAAGATTGTTATCAATTAAGCTTGCTAACTAGGATACCCAATAAGAAAATCACTGAAAAATTTACAGAAAAGGAGATGAGAATGAAATTGAAATGATAACCCAGAAAAAATAGGTTAAAATAAAAAGAAGGTAATAATGGAAAAATTGAGGAAAGAAAACCTGATATATCAAAAACAAATACTATACTGCCAGAAATAACTGCTTCTCCCAATTAAATGACAGGGGTTGGAAAAATGAATTAAAAGCCATGACCCAACTATATGTGTCTACAAGAGGCTTATATTAGAATCAAAGACACATAGGATGGAAGTGAATGGATGGCATAACAATGTCTTTAGAAATTGTAACCAAAACAGACCTGAGATTACTATCCTAATATCAGACAAAATAGACTTTAAGGGAAAAATCGTCATGAAAGACAAAAAGAAATACAATATATATTAATATAAGTGTCACTCTCTTAGAAAGATATGGCAATTATGTACATGTCTGTACCTAAAAATAGACCTCAATATATATGACACAAACAGTGACCAAATTGAAGTGATAAACAAGCAGTTTTACAAGAATAGTTGAAGAAATCAATACCTCATTTTTCTATAATAGATAGAACTACTAGACAATACTAACAAGAAATAGAAGACTTGAACAACACTATATATCAACTAAACCTAATAGACTTTAAATAATGCTACACCAAATAACAGCAGAATATACATTCTTAATAAGTTCACTTAAACAAAAATCTTCTAGAGGGTAGACTTTACCTTAGTCTATAAGACATATATGAGTACATGTTAAGATATTGAAACACTAAAAATATATCCTCTGAACACTAAGGAATGATAATCGAAACCAGTAAAAGTAGTAAATTTGGAAAATTCACAAATATGAGGAAATTACACAACATAATTCTAAAACTGAATAGGTCAGAGAAGAAATCACAAGCTATATTCAAAAATGCTTTGTAACTAATGAAAACAAAACCACAATATGCCAAAATTGGTGGGATGCAGTGAAAATAGTACTCAGAGGGAAATTTAGAAGTGTAAACAAAAAGTACGTTATAAAAGATTAAAAAAATCTCAAATCAATAACTTAACTTTATACTTTAAGGAACTACAAAATGAAGATCAACTTAGATCCAAAGCTATCAGGAATTATGAAATAATAGTGATTAGAATAGTGGTAAAGTATATAATAGAAAAACAATAAAGCAAATAAAAAAATAATGTTATTTCTTTGAGAAGACCAATAAAATTGGCAAAACTTTTTCTAGACTGAGAAATAAGAGACAAGACTCAAATTACTAAAATCAGAAATGAAAGTATGAACAACAGTTAAATAAAAAAGCATTATAAGAATATTATGAACAATAGTATCCCCACAAATTAGATCTCCTTTTGAATAGAAAAGTTCCTAGAAAAACACAGATTACCTAAATTGACTCAAGAAGAAGTAGAACATCTGAACAGAGCTATGAGAAGTAAAGGGACTCAATAAAAATAAAAATCCCCCCAACAAAGACAAGCCTAGGACCAGATGACTTCAATGGTAAATCCTACCAAATATTTAATGAAGAATTAATGACAATGTTTCTTAAAGTCTTAAAAAATTAGAGAGACTGGACCACATCCTTACTTATTCTCTGAGACCAGAATTATCCTGAAAACAAGACCAGATAATGACATCACAAGAAAAGAAAGCAACAGATTATTATTCGTTATGAATATAGATAGGAAAATCCTCAAAAATATACTAACAAATCTAACCCAACAGCATATTAAAAGGATTATATTTCATGACCCAGTGGTATTTCTCACAGGAAGGTAAGGATGTTTCAACATATTGAAATAAATCAATGTAAAACACCTCATTAATAACAAAAGAGAAAAAAGCACATTATCTTTTAAATTGATTTTTAAAAAATTCATTTGACCAAGCCCAATTCCTTTTCACATTGAAAACATTCAGCAAACTAGGAACAGAAAGGAACTTGCAAAACATGATAAAGAATTCCTGAAAAACCCAGAGTGAACATCATAATGAAAAAAATGAATCCTACCCCTGTAGGATAAGGAAAAATAAGTGGTTGCCTCTTCTTTCCACTTCTATTCAACTTTGCAAAAATGATTCTGAGAAATTAGGTAGGAAAATAAATAAAAGGGAATAAAGACTGAAAGAAAAAAATCTCTATTTGCAGGTGACATGATCTTGTATATAGAAAATCCTAATGAACCTATTTTAAAAATTAGAATTAATAAACAAATTCAGCAAGATTGCAGGAAACAAGATTGCATTAGTCAGAGTTCTCTAGAGAAACAGAACTGACAGAGGATATCTGAAATAGTATGAGATTTTATAACATTGTCTCACATGACCATGCGGATGCACCAGTCTGAATTCTGTAGGGCAGGCTGCAAGCCAGGGAAAAGTTCTTGGTGAGTTCCTCAGGAGACTCTGGATGTCTGAAGTAGAGATGGAATTTCCCTCTGAATGCTGAAATCACATCTCCTTTTAAGGCCTTCAAATGATTGGATGAGATATCATTCATTACTGATGGCAGTCTCCTCTGCTGATTGTAAATGTCATCAGCCAAATATGCAATCAGCTCACTGGTGATTAAAAAGTCTATGAAATATTCTTGTATTACAATTAGCCCAGTTCTTGCTTGACCAATTATCTGGCCAAGTTGACACATTAGCCTAACCATCACAAAGATTAAAAGATAAAATTAAGCTGTGTTCGTGTATTCTAGCATTGAACAATCCAAAAGGAAAATTAATAAAATGATTCCATTCAAATGAGCATCAGAATGAATAAAATACTTAGAAATCACTTTAATGACGTAGGTTCAATTGTTATTCATTGAGACCAAAAACCATGCTTTAAGAAAATAAAGAAGATCTAATTAAACAAAAAGTGATCCCATTTTCATAGATTGGAAGACTTAATATTGTTGTGATGACAATACTACATAAGGCAATCTACAGATTCAATACAATCTCTGTCAAAATCACAATGGCATTTTTTGCAGAAATGGTAAATCTCATCCCAAAATTCGTATGGAATTGCATGGTACACTGAATGGCCAAAATAATGTTAAAAAAGAATATAGGGTTCCAAGATGGCGTTAGTGTAGGAGGGCACACACTGCAAGCTCCCAGATCAAGGCGGATTGTGGATGGGGTCCTGCCCGGGGGTCTGTGCTGTGCACGCATGGAGTGGGAAGCTTGGGACATCTGTCTGCACAGATCGACAGCATGGATGGAATGGTAGAGATTCGTGAGTTTTAAGCCTACCTGTGGTGGATGGCAGAGACGGCTGAGCCCGGCACTTTGGGGGAAAAAAAAAAGTAGCTGGTTGGAGTCGTGAGTCCCAGGGCTCCGCAACCGGTTGGCAGGGCCTAGAGGGAGGGGGCGTTCTTTGGGCAGGGGCTCTGGTGAAGGGGCAAGAGAGTTTTATTTTCTAGGGATTTGGCTGCCTGGAGACCATTGGACCTTGGGTGAACAGAACAGCTGGAGCGAATCGGCACTCAGGGAGGGAGTTGATTTGCCTAGCTGCCCAGGGATAAGCCCCGGGCCCCCACGGAGCCAGGAAGAGGGGGCACTCTCCAAAAGAGGGAGGGTTCTGGTGGAGGACAGGGAAGGGAATTTTTTTTTTTTTTTTTTTTTTTTTGCCATCAATTTGGCTGCCTGGACCTCCTCATAGCTTTGGGAAGCAGATAAGCTGACTTGAAGCAGCACCAGGCTGAGAGGAGAGGCGAATCTGCTGAGGAAACCTGATTTACCCAGCAACCCGGTGACTCTGGGGTTCGGCTCCAGAAGGGGCAGAGTCGGCCATCTTTAGCATTCTGCACTAACTAACAGCAGAGCTCCAGATACCCTGGGGAGTCCAAGAGGTGGGATGTGCATCATTAATTTCCACAAACCCAGCTAGGGTCTCCTCTGTGAGGGGGGTGGTCTAGAGGAGGACTTATTTTTGGGTCCTGTATTTTGCCAAAAAAAAAAAAAGAGAGAGAAGGTCATTTCAATAAATGAAAAATAAATTCTTTTTAATTTAGTTTAATAGCTAAAAGATGTTTCAGGACCTGCATATAGAACCCTGCAGGGAAATTGATTGATAAACACAAGCAGGCAGAGAGGATCCACGTGGACCCTAGGGGAATCATTGATCCTCCTATGCTCTGTTTGACTGCTTGCCTGTGTGTTCTTTGGTTTTTCTCTGTTTATTTCTTGTCTCTTGCTTTTCTTTCCTCTTTCCTCCCCCCTTTCTTTTTTCTTTCATTTTTTAAAATTAGGTGCTGCTAGCTTGACGCTTCTTTGCTGTGCTTCTTCTTCAGTAATTTCCCACTCTCTGTCTATATTGATTTTGTATTCCTAACTATCACTTATCCTTCCTTCATCTTTCTGCCTTCTGCATTCTGTTGTGGCTCTTATATACCACATTTTTTCATATGCCCACAACTTAAGGGTGTCAATTTCTATTCCATCTATTTTGTTTTCTTCTTCTTCTTCTTTTTTTTTTTTTATTAGTATTAACTCTTTCCTTTTGGTCCTTTCTTCACTATTTCTCTCCCTCCTCATAATTCTAGCCTTCTAAATCACTACATATATATTCCTCTATTCGGTTTCCCAGTCCTTTGTAGAACTGCACTTTTTTCCCTATTACTCTACACTGCCTACATGAGTTAAATACTCATTTCATTAAGTCTCATTTGGCCCCTCTTCTAACTTTTATCAATATTACTATTATCCTTCTTCCTTCCTCACATCTTTTGTTTCCTCTTGCCCTAATCTTTTGCCTTCAAGGGAACATAAAAAGAAGCAAGGAAATAAAATAAGAAGAAAAACTGTCAAAGAGAAAACTTAACACACACGCAGAACCACCAGCTAAATAAAACTCTAGAGCAGAGAGAGAAGCTAATCAACTGAATAAAACCATCAAGATAATATGATAACCAGAGTGCAACAAAAAATTATAAACAACACTGAGAAACAGGAAAACATGGGCCAGTCCAATGAACAAACTGAAAACCAGGAAGTGATGCAGAACATCGAACAACTAATCAAAGCTATCCAAACAAATATCATGGACCAACTTAAAGAAGTGAAGGAAGAGATTAAGGATATAAAGAAGACACTGGGAGAACATACTGAAGAAATTGTAAAAATACATAAAAAGATAACAGATATGATGGTATTGAATGGCACAATCCAAGAAATAAAAAAGACGCGGGATTCACATAACAGCATATTTGAACAGGCAGAACAAATCTAATACTAAAGATTAGATTTCAATACAGCTGAAATCAAAGAGATAGTAGAACAGATAGACAAAAAGATAGAAAAAATCCAGCAGGGACTCAGGGAATTAACCAACAATATGAAATGCACAAACATATGTATTATGGACATCCCAGAAGGGGAAAAGAAGGGAAAGGGAACAGAAGGAGTGTTGAAGGAAACAATGGCTGAAAACTTCCCAACCCTATTGAGAGAGATGGATGTGCAGATCCAGGAAGCACAGTGCACCCCAAATAGTATAAATCCCAACAGGCCAATTCCAAGACACATACTTGTCAAAATGTCCAATGCTCAAGACAAAGAGAAAATAATCAAGGCAGCAAAAGAAAAGAGAACCATCACATACAAGGGAAGCACAATAAGATTAAGTGCTGATTTCTCAGCTGAAACCATGGAGGCAAGACAGTGGTATGACATATTCAAAATGCTAAAAAAAAAACCTTGCAGCCACGAATTCTTTATCCAGCAAAACTGGCATTCAAAAATGAGGGAGAGTTCAAAATATTCACAGATAAACAGAAATTAAGAGAGTATGTCAATAAGAAACCAGCACTTCAAGAAATACTAAAGGAATTTCTACAAGTTGAAAGGAAAAAACAAGGGAGAGAGAGTTGGAGGAGAGCTTGAAAACAACTGAAAAGACAAAAACAGAAACAAAATAACATATGACATACATTAACCCAAGGAAAAAATGGCTGAAGTAAGAAATTCGTTATGAGAATAACACTGAATGTTAATGTATTAAAATCACCAATCAAGAGACACAGTTTGGCAGAATGGATAAGGAAATATGATCCATCTATATGCTGTCTACAAGAAACCCACCTTCAACCCAGGGATTCAAGGAGGCTGAAAGTGAATGTCTGGAAAACCATTTTACAAGCTAACAATAGCCAAAAAAGGGCAGGAGTAGCTATTCTAATATCAGATAAAATAGACTTTAAATGCAAAACTATTGTAAAAGACAAAGATGGACACTATATATTAGTAAAAGCGGTAATCTCTCAAGAAGAGAGAACAATCATCAACATTTACGCACCTAATCGGTGTGCCTCAAAATACGTGAGGCAAACTCTGGAAAAACTAAGAGGAGACATAAATGCCTCTACAATTATAGCAGGGGACTTCCATACACCAATATCATCATTAGACAGAACATCTCTATGGAGAATCAATAAAGAAAAAAGGCGCTCAACAATACATTAGAGGACCAGGATTTAATAGACATATACAGAGCACTACACCCAAATACAGCAGGATTTACATTCTTCTCAAGTGCACATGGATCATACTCCAAAATAGACCACATGCTAGACCACAGAAGAACTCTCAATGAATTCAGAAAGATTGAGATTACACAAAGTAGTTTCTCTGACCACAACGGAATGAAATTGGAAATCACTAAGGGCCAGAAAAACAGGTTAGGCACAAGGATATGGAAGTTAAACAACACACTCTTAGACAAACAGTGGGTCAAAGAGGAAATATCAAAAGAAATCAGTAACTACCTAGAAACTAATGAAAATGACAACACAACATATCAAAACCTATGGGATACAGTGAAAGCAGTCCTAAGAGGGAAGTTCATAGCCATAAATACATATATTAAAAAAGAAGAAAGAGCTAAACTTGAAGACCTAAATGCACACTTAGAGGAAAACAACAACAAACTAAATCTAAAGGAAGTAGAAAGAAGGAAATAACAAAGATTAGAGCAGAACTAAATGAAATAGAGAATAAGAAATCACTGGAAACAATAAAGAAAACCAAAAGCTGGTTCTTCGAGAATATCAATAAAATTGACAAACCCTTAGCCAGACTAACAAAGAAAAATAGAGAACAGATGCAAATACATAAAATAAGGAATGAGCAAGGGGATATCACTACTGACCCCACAGAAATAAAGAGTATCATAAAAGGATACTTTGAAAAATTATATGCCAACAAGAATGATAATTTAGAGGAAATGGACAAGTTTCTAGAAACTCACAAACAGCCTACATTGATGAAAGAAGAAATTGATGAACTCAACAGTCCAATTACAAGTAAAGAGATAGACTCAGTCATCAAAAACCTCCCAACTAAGAAGAGCCCAGGACCAGATGGCTTCACAGCTGAATTCTACCAAACATTCTGGAAAGAGCTAACACCAATTCTGCTTAAGCTCTTCCAAAAAATAGAAGTAGGAATATTGCCTAACTCATTCTATGATACCAATACCAAATTACCTAATACCAAAACCAAATAAAGATACCACAAGAAAGGAAAATTACAGACCAATTTCTCTAATGAACCTAGATGCTGAAATCCTCAACAAAATACTTGCTAAATGCATTCAACAACATATCAAAAGGATTATACACCATGACCAAGTGGGTTTCATCCCAGGTATGCAAGGATGGTTCTGTATAAGAAAATCAATCAATGCAATACACCACATAAACAGATTGAAAGAAAAAAATCACATGATCATCTCTACAGATGCAGAAAAAGCATTCGACAAAATACAGCAGTCTTTCCTAATAAAAACACTACAAAAGATAGGAATAGATGGAAACTTTCTGAATATGATAAAGAGTATATATGAAAAACCCAAAGCTAACATCATTTTCAATGGTGAAATCCTAAAAGCCTTCTCTCTGAGATTGGGAATAAGACAAGGATGTCCACTATCACCACTCCTATTTGACATTGACTTAGGAGTACTTGCATGAGCACTGAGGCAGTAAAAAGACATAAAAGGCATACAGGTTGGAAAGGAAGAAGTAAAAAATTCTTTATTTGTAGATGACATTGTCCTATACATAGAAAGCCCTGAGATATCTACAATAAAGCTTCTAGAACTTATAAAGGAGTTCAGTAATGTTGCAGGCTATAAGATCAATGCTCAAAAATCAGTAGCCTTTCTGTACACCAATAACGAGCAAACTGAGGAGGAAATCAGGGAAAAAAATACCATTTACAATAGTAACTAAAAGAATTAAATACCTAGGAATAAATTTAACTTTACATCTTTTGTAAAGGTCTTATATACAGAAAACTACACAACACTGTTAAAGGAAATCAAAGAAGTCTTAAATAAATGGAAAAATATTCCCTGTTCATGGATAGGAAGACTAAACATCATCAAGATCTTTATCCTACCCAAATTAATCTACAGATTTAATGCAATCCCAATAAAAATCAACACTGTATTTTTTAAGGAACTGGAAAAACTAACCACAAAATATATTTGAAGAGGTAAGAGGCCCTGAATTGCCAAAGACATATTGAAAAAGAAAAATTAAGTTGGAGGTATCACACTACCTGACTTTAAAACATACTATAAAGCTACAGTGATCAAAACTGCATAGTATTGGCACAAGGATAGACCTACTGACCAATGGAACCGAATTGAGAGTTCTGATATAGATCCTCGCATATACAGTCATCTGATATTTGACAAGGCCACAAAGCCCACTCAGTTGGGAGAAAATGGCATCTTTAACAAGTGGTGCTTGGAGAACTGTATATCCATATCCAAAAGAATGAGAGAAGAATACCATCTCACTCCTTATACAAAAATCAACTCAAGATGGATCAAAGATCTAAATATAAGAGCCAAAACCATAAAGACCTTGGAAGACAATGTACAGAAGCATCTGCAGGACCTTGTAATAGGAAATGGTTTCATGAACTTCACAGCCAAAGCACAGAGCAGCAAAAGAAAAAATAGATAAATGGGATCTCATCAAAATTAAAAACTTGTGCAACTCAAAGGATATTATTAAGGAAATAAAAAGGCAGCCTACCCAATGGGAGAAAATATTTGGCAACCATATATCTGATACGAGCCTAATATCCTACATATATAAAGAAATCCTACACCTTGAAAATAAAGACAAACCACCCATTTAAAAAATGGGCAAGTGACCTGAAAAGACACTTCTCCAAGGAAGAAATACAAGTGGCTAAAAAGCACATGAAAAAATGCTCAACATCACTTTCTCTCAGGAAATACAAATCAAAACTACAATGAGATACCATCTTACACCCATAAGAATGGCAGCTATTAAAAAAACAGCAGACACTAATTGTTGGAGAGGATGTGGAGGAATTGGAACCCTCATCCACTGCTGGTGGGACTGTGGTATGGTCCAGCCATTGTGGAGGACAGTTTGGTGGTTCCTCAGAAAACTAACAATAGATCTTCCATATGATCCAGCAATTCCACTGCTGGGTATATACCCAGAACAACTGAAAGCAAAGATTGAAACTGATATATGCACACCAATGTTCATAGCGGCATTGCTCACCATTGCCAAAAGTTGGAATCAGCCCCAGTGCCCATCAACAGATGAATGGATAAGCAAAATGTGGTACATACATACAATGGAATATTACTCAGCTGTAAGAAGGAATAAAGTGCTAACACATGGAATAACGTGGATGAATCTTGAAGACCTTATGTTGAGTGAAGCAAGCCAGGCATTGAAGGATGAACAGTATATGACCTCACTGATTTGAACTGAGGAAAGTGAGCAGTCTCTGAGAACCATTGTCTGAAAGATAGGTTAACAACGGAGAGAAATAGAAGAGTAGGCTGTGAGCCATCACCCATATGGACATAATCTATGGTAAAGTGATAGAGTTTAGTTGCATATGGAAGGATAGGACAGATAGGTAGTGATATTACTAGGTTTGGTGGTGCAGGGTTCACAGGTGGGTAGATTAGTAAGGGCAGGTTGAAATACCCAAGGTATGTAACTATGAATCTTGTCATTCCATGAGTCAAGAGAGGGGAGTGTCATATTCCCCAGGGGGAGGGGGAGGAAGGAACAGAAAAGAACAAACAGGGGGTATTAGGTGGTCATGTGAAAGGTTTTTCATTACCTTACAGTAATGGACACAGGACATGATAAGTATCATCAAAACTTATTAAACTGTATCATCTAAATTGTAAACTATACTGTAAACCATTGACAATGTTTAGTTGCTATATTTTGCTATCTGTATAACAGTTATAACAATGCTAACATTAAAAAAAGGGGGGGGTTAATACGGGGTGGGGAAGGGGGGCAGTGGTTTGGTATCTGGGAGTCTCTGGTATTCTGTGTGTGACTTTGCTGTGACCTAAAACTTTTTTGAAAATTAAATGAAAAATTGGGAGACACTGGAGAATGAGAGGGGGAAAGTGTCACGGTACACTGGACATCCAATAATATAGTGATAAAAGAAAAAAGAACAATAATAATTAAAAAAAAGGAATGTCTTTTTTTTTTCCAATTTTTTGAATATCCTAATCCGCTAATTATATTTTGTTTTGTTTTGTTTTTTGTTTGATTGTTTGTTTGTTTTTCCTGAGTTTCCTTGTGTTTATCTCTTGCATTTAATCTTATCATTGTTGTTTCTTTTTCCTATTAAGTGTATTTGATTATTACTTATTATTATTGCTACATGTTCGGGAAGATTTAGATCACAGATGGGTTACAATGGGTGCTGCAGAGGATTATTGTGGGGGTTGTCTGGGAGGGGGGATTTTTGGGAGTAAGTTCATCTGAATATACATGAAAGGTATACAAAATTGTTCAAATGACAAAAGGATGGGGCACAGTCACGGTGGGTGGACAATCACTCTATAAATGAGAGAATCTGAATACCCAGCCTGGAGAGCTCTGCCACATTCTCCAAGGGAACAGCAACAGTCCTCTGCGTGCAGGGACAGTGCCTGTCAAAAGAGGATGGTCCAATGATGAGTTCTTGTTATTGATGACTAGCCTTATGAGTCTTTGCTCTTGTAACTGAAACTTAGCCTACTGTTATGGGGTGCCTAAGGGTTGTCACCTGCGAACCTCCTTGTTGTTCAAATGTGGCCTCTCTCGAAGCCAAACTCAGCATATGAATGCATTACCTTCCCCCCAATGTGGGACATGACTCCCGGGAATGAGCCTCCCTGGCAAAGATGGATTAATCCCAAGTGCCAACTGGCAACACGACTTGAAAAAGACCTTGAATAAAAGGGGGAAAAGGTAAAGACAAATGAGTTCATGTGGCTAAGAGACTTCAAAGAGAGTCGGGAGGTCATCCCAGAAATAACGCTTATGCACACCTCAGTAGGATCTCATAGAACACCAAAGTGCATATCACCCCACACAGAGGGGATCCTGAGGGCTCTGGAGACAACCAGGTCCTATATAAGGGGGGATAGCCCAGAGACTGATGCCTTATCAGTGGGCTTTATTTTAGAATCTGTGCTCCTGAGAGTGACAGAGTTGGACTTAAATAAGTCCTCCCTGTACATGGTTCATCAGTCCCTTCTATTCAAACCTATATGTGATGCTGGAGTTTTTAGGTGTACTTCCAGAGACTGGAGCTTCTGGCCTACCAATGTACCAGGTGTACATGCAATCTCGGTGGAGCTGCAACTCCTACCCTACATCTCAATGGTCTCATCCAAGTCACCTGGCAAGGAGACAACGATGGGTAACAGTCATCCCAGGGAATGGAGAGGGCCTGCAGCTGCAGGCAGGATAATCCCACCCACCATATTCATGGGATATAAGCCCTCTCTCACTTGGAGGTGGAGTGGACATCACCATCCCAGTCCCCTCAGGACTGGGGGCAGAACTATGGACTAGAGTGGACTTGATGGTATTCTGTTGTACACATATGGTGATTCTAGCAATGGAAGAAATTATAACAGTAATGTGGAGCCGGTGGCCACTGGACCCTTTCGGGACAGGGAGGGGAAGTGCAGTTGAAATACAGGGGATTTTTCGGGACTTGGGGGTTGTCCTGAGTGCCGTTGTGGTGACAGATGTAGGCCATTTTTTTTGTTTTGTTTTGTTTTTTATTTTTTTTTTAATTTATATATATATAAATATATTTTAAGAGGTGCTTATATTACCTAAAATATTTTAAATCAGCAACACCATTCAGAACTGTGTGGAAGAGAGTGTGGTCTACGATGTGAACTGTGGTCTATGGTTGATGGCAAGTCCCCAGGATGTGTAGGTCCATTGAGGGTGATAGGCCACACTTGTGGGGGATGTTTGTGTGGGATGTTGTGGGAGGTGTGGGAGGTGGAGAACATGGGAATACCTGTAGTTTCTGTGTAATATTTAGGTAAATAAGCACCTTTAAAATATATATATATATATATATATATATATAACATTTTTATAAGCAAATGCACATATATGCATATATATTTATATACCATTTTATAAATATTGGTATGTATTGTGAAAAATTTGATTTTTACCCACAATAAAAAAATTATAAATATTAAAAAAAAAAAAGAATATAAGTAGGAGAGTTCACATTTCCCAATCCAAAACTTACTATAAAATATAGTAATCTAAACAGTATGGTTCTGGCATAAGGATAGACATATAGATCTATTGTTTACAATCAGCTGATTTTTTACAAGGGTGCCAAGACCATTCAATAGGGGAAATAATTGTCCTTTATTAACTTAAATTAACTTACAATGAATCAAAGGCATAAATGTAAGAATATATACTATAAAACTCTTAGAAGAGAGGGGAGGGGCAAGATGGAAGCAGTGTAGGGAGCTCCAAGAGTCCCCTATTTAGTATTCAGCCAGAGCTATTTAAATCACATGTTAGGGTGCCCAATAGAGCAGAAGATCATCCTACAACATCCTTGGAATAATAGCAGGAGAGTGCCCATCTGCAGTGACGATTCATGAGCAGGGCAATCCACATCATGGAGGCCAGTGCCCATCCCCCTTTGGCTTGGCAAGAAACCCTGGGACCTATTCCCTGGCTGGAGAGGGAAGCCCCATTTCCCAAAAATGGGGGAGGAAGAGATGGTCGGGCACAAACTTCAGCTACTGATTAGTAAATGCACCTGACAAAAGTCCAATCCCAAGTCCAGCTAATGGTTGAACATGTCCAAATCAGAAAGAGGCTGGTAGCCTCTATTTTAACTCCACTCCTGGCTTGAGGGGAAGCAGGGATGATTTAAAATCACAGTGATGGTAGGGACTGGCTTTTTTCCACCCATGTCAGATTGCTGCGATAGCCTGGGCTCCAACTCCACCTCCAGCAGGGAGGAAGCTAAGGGGACCTGCACCAGCCTCTCTGGGCAACTGTAGTCACTTTTAGCCCACATGGACTAGATTTTTGGGCACCCATGTGGCTACATCCCACCCCTAATAGAACAGCAGGGAAGGCAGAGCTTCCTCAGCTTCTCTAGGCAACTGCAGTCACTTTCAGAATGAATGAATAAGACTTTATTGGCACACCTGTGGCTACATCGACACCCCTGAAAAGACAAGAAGGATAGTGCTTCGTCATCACTGCAAATGCTTTTGCCAACACAAATTAGATTGTAGGACACACCTGTGACTAAATCCCTGTCACTGACAGGGCAGGAGGAGGAATAGTGCTCCCTCAGCCCCTCTAGGCAACTGCAGCCATTTTTGGCCCACACAGGAAAGACTGTTGGACACACCTGTGGCTCCATCCCCACACCTGACAGGGTTTGAGAAGGGGTAGTGCTCCCTTAGTTTCTCTGGGCAATTGCAGTTGTTTTTGGTCTATATAGACTAGAGATTTGGCCACACCTGCAGCTCCATATCTGCCCCAAGCAGGGAAGGAATGAGCATAGAGCTTCAGCAGTCTCTACAAATAACAACAGATGGTCCTGGCCTGAATGGATTGGATTACTGAACATGACTGCAGTTCCATCCCCACCCCTGGCAGGAGAGGAAGGTGGGAGAAGCTTCATCAGTTCCTGAGACAATGCAGGAAGTTTCAGTATGCATGGCTTTAGTGCCAACAGCATCCAAGGCACTGACTTCACCCCCAGCAAAGGAGAAAGGGCAAGAAACAAATGAAAAAAGAGCTAAAAAATTCAGATTGCCTAAACACAAGTCATTATTATAAAGTGCCAAAATAAGTTGAACCAAGTATCAAAGAGCAGCTGTAGCACAAAGCCAACCAAATAGAAAGTGCTAGACTAAAGAGAGAAACTGAGTACAGAAAAAAATACATCAAGTAAATCAGATACTGAAACACCAACAAAAAATTACAAGGACACACTAAGAAACAGGAATATATGGTCCAATAAAAGGAACAAACTAAACCTCCAGATGATATAAAGAAGTTGAGAGAACTAATCACAGATGTTCAAACAAAACACCTTAATAAATCTAATAAGATGTCTATAGACATTAAAGATCTAAGAAGATACTGGGTGAGCACAAAGAAGAATGTGAAAGCATACCTTGAAAAATAGCAAATATTATGGGAATGAAAGGCAAAATAAATGAAATTAAAAATGCACCAGAAGCATATAACAGCAGATTTGAAGAGGCAGAAGAAAGTATCAGTGAGCTTGAGGACAGGGACTGAAAGTGAACACACAAAAGTACAGATAAAGAAAAGAATGGAAAAAATCAAATAGTGTCTCAGGGAACTAAATGATAACAAGAGATGTTCAAACATACATGACACGGATGTCCCAGAAGGGGAAGAGAAGGGAAAAGGGGGAGAAGGGATATTTTAAGACATAATAGTAAAAAAATTCCCAACTCTATTGAAGGCATAGACATCTGTGTCCAAGAGGCACAATGTACACAAATCTAAAAAATCTGAATAGCCCTACTCTAAGACACCTACTAATTAGGATGTCAAATGTGAAAGACAAAGAGCAAATTCTGAAAGCAGCAAGAGAAAAGTGATTTATCACAAAAAGTGATGCCCAATAAAATTAAATGCTTATTTCTCATCAGAAACCATAGAGGCAAGAAAACAGTGGTATAATATATTTAAGACCTTGAAAGAGAAAAATTGCCAGCCAAGAATCTTATATCTATCAAGATTGACTTTGGAAAATGAAGGTGAGTTTAGAATATTCACAGATAAGTAGAAACTGAGAGAATTAGTAACCAAGAGACTAGTCTTGAAAGAAACACCAAAGGGAATGCTACAGATGAAAAGAAAAACAAGAGAAAGAGACTTGGAAAAGAGTCTAGAAATGAAGATTATATCATTAAAAGTCACTAAAAGTGTAAAAAAGAGTGATGAAAATAAGATGACAGATAAAACCCAAAGGTCAAAATGGGGGAAGTAAGAACTGCCTTTACAGTAATAAAATTGAATGTTAATGAATTAAACTACCCAATCAAAAGACAGACTGGTGGACTGGATGAGAAATTATGAGCCATTTATATGCTGTCTACAAAAGACTCACCTTAAACCCAAGGATACAAATAGACTGAATGTGAAACCTGGAAAAAGATATGCAAGATAGCTATTAAACCATTTCTCCCCTGCCCAGCCCGCCCCCCTCCAAAAGCTGGAGTAGCTATACTTATATCAGATTAAATAGACTTTAAAAGGAAAGGAAAGCTATTATTAGAAAAAAGGAAGGTCATTATATATTAATAAAAGGGGCAATTTTCAAGGAAGTTTTAACAATCATAAATGATATGCACCTAATCAGGGTGATCCAAAACACACAAGGCAGACACTGGCAAAACTGAAGGAAGAAATAGAGGTCTCTAAAAATTAGTTGGAGACTTCAATACACCACTTCCATAACTGGATAAACTATCTAGTCAGAGGATCAATTAAAAAACAAATAGCTTAAATAATATGGTAAATGAACTAAACCTAATAGATATATAAAGAACATAGCACCCCCAAATAACAGTATATACATTTTTCTCAAGTGTTCATGGATCTTTATCCATGATAGACCATGTGTTGGGTTAAAAACAGAACTTAATAAAGATTAAAAGATTGAAATTATACAAAACACTTTCTCTGATTATAATGGAATGAAGGTGGAAATCAACAACAGGCAGAAAAAGGGAAAATTCAAAAGTATTTGGAGAGTAAAAAATATACTCTTAAATAATCAGTAGGTCAAAGAGAAACAGCAAGAGAAATCAGTAAATATCTTGAGACAAATGAAAATGAGAACACGACATATCAAAATCTGTGGGATGCAGCTAAGGCAACAGTGAAATGGAAATGTACAGCCCTCAATGCTTACATTAAAAAAGAAGAAAGGGCTAAAATCAAAGACCTAATTACACAGCTGGTGGAACTAGAAAAAGAACAGAAAACTAATCCCAAACCAGGCTGAAGGAAAGAAATAACGAAGATCACAGTATATATAAATGAAATAGAGAACAGCAACATAAAGAGAATTGAAAAGAAAAAAAGTTGGTTCTTTGAAATGATCAACAAAATTGACAAAATCCTAGGTAGACTGGCAAAGAAAAAAGGAGAGAATGCAAATAAATAAAATCAGAAATGAAATTGGGGACATAAATATTGACCCCACAGAAATAAAATTAAAAAAAAAATCATAATATGATACTAGGAAACTGTACACCAGCAAACTAGACAATGTAAATGAAATGGACAAAATCCTAGGAACAAACAACCTACACTGACCCTAGAAGAAATAGAAGACCTCAACAAACCAATCACAAATAAAGACATTGAAACAGTCAACAAAAACCTCCCCAAAATGAAAAGGCCTTGACCAGATAGTTTCACAGGTGAATTCTACCAAGAGTTAAACGAATATTCAATACCAATCTTACTCAAATTCATGCAAAAAATTGAACAGGAGGGAATGCTAACAATGTCATTCTACTGTCTTCATTCTATGAAGCCAACAACATCCTAATACCAAGCCAGAAAAAGATATAACAAAGAAAGAAAGTACAGAACCATTGCCATAATGAATATAGATGCAAAAATCCTTAAAAAAAAATATTGCTAATCAAATCTAGTGACACATGAAAAGAACTATTCATCATGATCAAGCGGGTTTTGTACCAAGCATGCAAGTTTAGTTCAATGTAAGAAAATCAATCACTGTAATACATCCCATTAATAAATCTAAATAGAAAAATTGTATGATCACCTCAATTGACACAGAAAAGGCATTTGACAAAATTCAGCATCCTTTCTTGATAAAAACACTCTGAAAGATAGGAATAGAATGTAACTTTCTCAACATGATAAAGGACATATATGAAAAACACACAGCTAACATTGTACTCAATAGTAAAAGACTGAAAGCTTCCTAGTGAAATTGGGAACAAGACAAGAATGCCCACTGTCACCACTGTGTTACAGTTTATAGCTAGAGCAATAAGGCAAGAAAAAGAAATAAAAGGCATCCAAATTGGAAAGGAAGAAATAAATCTTTTGATATCATTAAGATGTCAATTCATCCCAAATTGATGTACAAATTCAATGAAATCCTGATAAAAATTCCAACAGCCTTTTTCAAAGACATGGAAAACACAATTATCAAATTTATTTGGAAGGGTAAGGAGCCCTGAATAACCAGAAATATCTTAAAAAGAAAGAAGTTGGAGTACTCTCCCTTTTAGTCTTTACATCATATTACACAGCTACAGTGGTAAAAACAATATGGTACTGGCATAAAGATAAACATATAGACCAATGGAACCAAAGTGAGTGTTCAGCAACAGACCCTCACATCTATGGTCATGTGATTTTTGACAAGGCTATCAAACTACCACCCCCCATCCCACCCCCAGCTAGGGAAGAACTATTTATTCAACAAATGGTGCTGGGAGAACTGGATATCCATATTCAAAATAAATAAAGAGGAACCCCACCCCCAGCCTATTTTATACCTTATACAAAAATTAACTCAAAATGGATCAAAGACCTAAATATAAAAGCTAGACCCAGAAAACTTCTAGAAGAAAATTTAGAAATACATTTTCAAGACCTGGTGGTAGGTGGTGGTTTCTTAAACCTTACACCCAAAGCACGAGTAACAAAAGAAAAAATGCACAAATGGGACCACTTCTAACTTACATGCTTTTGTGCTTCAAAGGACTTTTTCAAGAAGGACATAAGTCAGCCTACTCAATGGGAGAAAATATTTGGAAACCATGTATCTGATAATGGTTTGATTTCCATGTTACATAAAGTGATCATACAACTCAATGATAAAAGAGCAAGCGATCCAATTAAAAAATGGGAAAAATACTTAAATAGACATTTTTTCAAAGAGGAAATATAAATAAAATGCACATGAAAATATGTTCAAAGTCAATAGCTATTAGGGAAATGCAAATCAAAACTACAATGAAATATCTCACACCTCATAGAATGGTGATTTAAAAACACAGAAAACTGCAAGTGCTGGAGAGGATGTGGAGAAATATGAATACTCCTAAACTGTTGGTGGGAATGTAGAATTGTGAAGCCTCTGTGGAAGAAAGTTTGGAATTTCCTCAGGAAGCTAAATATAGAACTGCTGTAGGATCTCGCAACCCTTCTAGCAGGAATATATCCAGAAGAACTGAAAAGAAGGATGTGGACAGATATTTGCACACCAAATTTCATAGTGGCATTATTCAAATTTGCCAAAAGTTTGTAAACAACCCAATGTCCATCAACCCATGAATGGATAAACAAAATGTAGTATATATATATATATATATATATACACAATGTGGTATATACACAATGTGGTATATACACAATGTGGTATATATACAATGTGGTCAGAAGAAAAGAAATTGGGACACATGTGATCACATAGATGAAACTTGAGGAGATTATTCTGAGTGAAATAAGCCAGACACAAAATGACAAATATTGTGTGGCCTCACTAATATGAACTAAATATGAAGAAAAAATACATGGAGTGAAAATCTTGAGTATTGATTACTAAGAAAGTATGAGTGCTGAGAAGGGGTATGCTTTATGTATGTAGAATTTTTAATTAGCTTGACTGTAAAAGAGTGGAAATGGATAAAGTTGATGGTAATACATTATAGTGAGTATAACTAACACAGCTGATTTATAAATGTGATTCTGGCTGAAAGGGGTTGGCGAGGTATGTACATGTCAATTGAAAGAAAGAGAATAATCTAGGGATTGAATAACAGAGTGAATCCAGTGGTGGATGAGAATTGTAGTTAAAAGTACAAAATACAGGAATGTTCTCTTATGAAGTAGAAAAACTGTATGTCACCATTACATGGTGGTATGAATATGGTGATGCAAGGGAAAAATATAAATAATATAATTTATGAACTATAGTTGACAGCAATAATGTAATATTCATGCATCAGTGTCAAAAAAAGGTTACTATATCAACACTTGTGTCAGTCTGATATTATTTATGAATTCCAAAAAGAGGTATTGATTATGTTTGTAAACTGGTCTGCTTCTCTGGGCATGATACCCTTAGATTGTGTTAAATTCAAAGGCATTATGTTTACTTGATCAAATCAAGATTAGGGCTTTGATTCAACCATGTTATTAGTGCGTGCAAGGTTGAATCCCCGCCCCCTTGTGAGTTAAAAATCAAGGACAAGGAAGTAGATACACATAGAAGAAGAACACAAAAGAAGAGAAACAGGTCCATAGACAAAGCAGAGGCCCCGGGAAGAGAGATGAGCCTGATAGTTGGCAGCTGAAGAGAACAGATCAGCTGAGAAGCCCTGAGAGATGAGCCTTATGTCAGCCTACAGCTGAGATTGGAAGAAGCTGGGACCATGAAGCCTTAGAGGAAGAAAGAATGCTGAACCCTTGTAGACATAGTCCACCATCTTGCTTCAACATGTGGCAACAGACATTTGGTGAGAAAGTACCTCTTATGGTACCTTGAGTTGGATTCTTAGGGCCGTGTAACTGTAAGCTTCTTCCTCAAATAAATACCCTTTATAAAAGCCAACAGGTTTCTGGTACTTTGCATCAGCACCCCTTTAGCTGATTAATACAATACTAATGATCAATAATAGGGGGTTATGAGATTATTTTTCTTTTATACTAAGGAAAATGCTAAAAAATTTCCTGAGGTGATGACTGCACAACTGTGTGATGCAAAGTCACTGAGTGTACACTTTGGATGGATGGTACAAGACATGGGATTGTATAACACAGTGAACCATGTCATGGATGATGGACTATGGTTAACTCTCATGAACTATAACAAATGTACAATACCAGCACCTGTTATCAACAATAGGTGTGTATGTGGAAAAAATATATACCAAATGTATGCTATGGACCATAGTAGTTATATTTTGATGATGTTCTTTCATAATCTGTAACAAATGTCCAGCAATAATGCAAGGTGTTGATGCAATCTGGGAATTCTACATGTTATGCATGATTTTCCGTAAGCTCAGAACTTCTCTAATTAAAAAAAAAAGTAAAAAAGAAGAAAAAAACTCAGAAGAAAAAACAGCAGTAAATATTCATGCCCCAGATTTGGCAATGGTAACTTAAATATTACCATTAAACCATTAAACTCAATCAAAAAAAGAAAATATGGGTACTTTTGTGCATCAGAGGAACCCTATCAAAAAAGTGAAAAAGCAACTCACATAATAGGAGAAAATATTTGTAAATCATATATTTGACAGTATTTTTGTACTCAGACTATGTAAAGAAACCTCACAACTCAACAAGAAGAAGACATACACACCAATTTTTTTTAAATGGCAAAATAACTTGAAGAGATTATTTCTCCAAAGATACACAAATGGCTAAAAGCATACAAAATATATTGAATATCATTAGTCATTAGCCATTAAAGAAATGCAAATCAAAGCCTCACTAACATGACCATTATCAAAATAAACAGAAAATATTAGGTTTTGGCAAGGGTATGTAGAAATTGGAACCCTCATACATTGCTGGTAGGAATGTGAAATGGTGCAGCCACTTGCAAAAGTGTAGTCATCCCTTAGTAAGTTAAACATAAAATTATCTCATGACCTAGGAATACTACTGCCACATATACACTCAAAATAATACAAAACAGATGTTCAAACAAAACGTGTAGATGAATATTCATAGCGACACTATTTACAAGAGCCAAAAGGTGGTAACAACCCAAATGCCCATCAGCTGATTAATAGATAAGTAAAATGTGGTAAATCTATACAATGGAATATTAGTCAAACATAAAAATAAAGTACTATTTCATGCTCTAACTTAAACAAATTTCAAAAACAATATGCTAAGGAAAACAGGCCAGACAGAAAAGATCACATATTGCATGTCTATTTATGTGAAATATCCAGAATAGGCAAATCCATATAGATTAATTAAATATTTACCTGGTGCTGGAGGAAGGGATAAATTTGGAGTACCTGCATAATGTCTAAGGATTTCCATTGGGAAATGATGAAAATTTTCTTAAACTAAACTGTGGGGCTGTTTGCACAGTTTTGTGAATATACTAAATACCACTGCAATCTTTAAAAATGATTCAAATGGTGACTTTAATGTGAATATTGAAACAGCACCCAAATCATGATTGTCAGACAAACAATCACTGAAAGAATTACAATTCAAAAATTACCTATGAAAGAATTATAAAGGTTACAAATCTAGAGGAAGAAACTGAACACAAAACAAAGATTGAGATTTAGGGAAGGAAGTTAAGACAGAAATCAGTGGTCAACTCTCAATAAGAACTGATTGTGAAAAAGGGAAATAATTGTCAAGGATAGAGTGGGGCTAGTCAAATAAGTCATGTGATAGGCAAACAGCTTGCAAAGAGTGGTCCACAGGAGACTTATGAGGTCAAAATGATTTTAATAGCAATGAAAACCCTTATTTGCTTTTCTTATTATATTGACAATTGCATTCATAACACAAAAATAGTTGTGTGTAAACCCCCTGGCCTGAGCATGAGTCAAGGCATTATACCACATTTAATTAATATTTTAAATCTCAACCACTCGGTACAGATCTTAATACTAAGTGTGATGAAATGAGAAATACCCAAAAGGAACTTGTGCTACGTACTTAAACAAGATTGTATTGAACAGGAATAGCACTTCGGGGATTGTTTGTGAGACACACTAAGCACTTTTTGGAATAAAAAATCATTCTTACTTGAAAGACTGACAATCTTTGGTTATTTAGACTTGAACATTTCACATATATTTCCTAAAAATTAACTAAATAAGCCTATCACTTCAAGAAAAACAGCTGACAGTATTTTTTTTTTTTTTTTATCAATGACAAATTTCAACATTTCAGGTGAAAATGAACATTTTGGAAAAATTGTATTTTTTACCAGAATAAGTTGGTTCATGCCATAATAACAAACAGACTCAGAATTTCATTAACTTAGCAAAAACAGGTTTTTTTTCCCATTATCTTGTAAAAGCAGTCACTCAAGCTACATGTCAAAAAAGTTTAGTTCATTGGGAACTATTGATCATTTTCATCAGACATCCAAGCTTCTTATTGCACAATGAAATGTGACAGACCTCAGGAACTGCCTGTTCTACTTCCTGCCTGGAAATAACACATATTTATGCTAATGTTTTGTTGGACAAAGGAAGTCACATGTCACATATAACTTCTAGGGTCAGGGAAGTTCAATCCTACAACTACCTGTGTAAGATCTGGAAATATTTGGTGAAAACACTAACATCCACATTTCGTGCCTCTCATTAATAAATATTTTGGTTCATTCTCCTTTAAAACACACACACATATAAATGCACACACCTTCTCTCCATGAAAGACAGCCTAAAGCCTCATCCATTCTCTCCAGTAAGCTCAATGTGCTAGATACATTCCTTAGTAATGCATAGTAGTTTCTTCATCAGAAAATAAATGCTCAAGAAAGAAAAACAGGGAATTTCAATTATATTTGAATATATATTCAATTATATATTTCAATATATTTGATCTAATCATACAACAATATACTGCCTTGACATCTCAGAGAAACTATATTCAATTCAGAATAATTTTGTTAATAAAATGGTAGGTCACTAAAGTTTAGGTAAGGGCCTGGATTAAGTGCTTCTAGGAAATTCTATTCTCAGAACCTTTTAAACACAATCCTAGCAGCCTGCACAGTCCTCTCTGGTGACCTCATTATCTCCCCAACATGTGTCATAAGTGAAGAATGATTTTGTCAATCACTGTCCTGAAGGACCAGTTTAGGCTCATTGAGTGGATCCCCTTTTATCTTTCAGGTCTTTGATCTTTGTGGGGTGCAATTATCAGGCCACTGGCTCTTCTGTCATTTTTGTCTAGGGAAACACCTGAAAGGTTTGATTTTCAGATATGCTGTAATTCAGCCTTTCCTTTATTTTGCTTCATGATAGAGTCTTAAATTTAGGTTTCTTACCATTTAATAACCATTTTATCAAATCATATTTGTTGCTGTGCTTCACCAATGTATGAAAAAATTGTTGAGATCTTTATAAGTTTTATTCTCATAGCTACAGAAAATACAGAAAGAAGTAAAATGCTTCCTTCCTAATCTCCACATTTTACAGGAAACCTTAGCATTTTTAAAAATAATTTATGTTTTAGCAATGCAAACAAATGTTGCCAGCTAGCCAGAAGTCAAAATTCTTACTAATATGGCAACACATATATTCAGCTGTTTTTTGTTTTTTTTTAATCCCACTGAAAACAAAAAGGAAGCCAAGGGATAACAGATTTAAGAAGCCAAATCATTAGTACAACTTACAAGTTGTAATCACACAGTCATAATATATGTGAGACCTGTACTGTACAATAAAATCATACCTACAATGAACTCAATACACCACTTCTAGATATTTACCCCAAAGAAGGAAAATAGAAGTCTATGCAAGGAATTGTGCATGAATGCTGAGAGCATCTTTTTTCTTAATAGCCCCAAAAGTATAAAGAACCATAGTATCAGTAACTGGTGAATGGCTCACATTTTATGTCCATACATGAATACTACATAGTAATCAAGAAGAATGAACTGACAGTGGTTCCACAATATTCATGGCTCCCAAAAACACTCTGTTGAGTAAAAAAACCACATCTATAAGAGCACAAACTGTATGTTATTATTTATATAAAAGTCTAGAAAACTCAAAGTTAGTTATAATGAAAGAAAGCAGATTGATTTTTGCCTCATGCTGGTCTCAAGTAGGAGAATGATTGCAAAGGGACATGAGGATAATTTCGTGAATGATGAAAATGTTCTATATCTTGATGGATGTGGTTTTGCAGTTATACTCATTGGCAATATTCATCCAAATGGACATTTAAAATAGGTATTTTTAAAATTTTAATTAAACCATACTAAAGTTGAGAACGAACACCAATGAGAAAATTTTAAATATTTTTATGATTATATAAAATAAGAATTGTAATAACATAATGAAAAGGGTTAGCTGCAAACTAGATGAATAGGTAGGTTTCCATTGACTTAAATCAGAGGAACAAATAGTGTGCAGGTATCACCTGAAATCAGAAGTTACAAGTTGTGGAACCAAATTCTTTTAAAGTCTATGAATGAATCCTGTTTTAGTTTGCCAAAGTGCTGCTGATGCAAAGTACCAGAAATATGTTTGCTTTTATAAAAGGGACTTATTTGAGTTAAAAATTTACAGTTCCCAAGGCAGTGAAATATCCAAATCAAGGTACCATAAAAGGTGCTTTCTAACCAAAGTCAGCTACTGTTGATCCTGGCATGTTGTCATGTGGCAAAGCAAGATGGTGGATGATCTCTCCCAAGGGCTCTGCCTCCCCCTCCAGAATATACTATCTCCCAAACCACAGCTATGGGCAACCAGGTATAGGGCTTGTCTTACCAGATCCCTTCTCAGTCTCAGCTGATCCTCTTTCTTCCCGAGTTCAGCTATAAGCTATCAGGCTTATGGCTCAGCTCTTCAACCTTGTACTGTCCCATGGGCCCAGTCTTTTGGACCTTAATGCTTAACCTTTGGCTGCTAGCAATCCTTTAGTCCTCCTTTCACAAGCAGGCTACAAAAATGGCAGAGCTCTCTTTTTCCTGTGTCTCTCTCTCTGTGTCTCCATTTACATCAGACCCAGTAAGAGGGCAGAAACTCAACCTGAGTCATGCCTCACTGACTTAGTCCAACAAAGGTTCTCACACCCACAGGAATGGATTAGTTGAAAACATAATCTTTTTGTTTCAGAGATTCATAAAAGAACTTAAAACTGCTGTACCTTTTTAGGGAAACAATTATAAAAATTCCTCAGTATTTCCAAAATAGCAGATCATCCTGATTATATATTAGACCACGTCCTAATATAGTCTAAAATCCTGGTCAACACACATCCTCAGCCTATCTAGATTATGTAGTCATGAATTGTAGACTCAATAATCAAACTCATTTATGATAGTAAATTTGTATCCTTCACAAATACCTATCTTTTCATCCCTGTTGTGATTTATAATTAAAATAGATGCAATAAAGTAAATGAAATCCATTCATTTTAATAATTTAATTTTAAATTTAGGAATGATATGTGTGGTATTAAAATTCTAATGGTTTTAAAGAAAGTTTACATATTAGAGATATGAAAGAGAAACATCTTGATAATAATTTATAAAATAAATTTTTTGCTATGTTTGGGTTTTTAGGTAGAAATATGCCAGATTATTTAAATAAATTGGGAACAGATCCAAAAATTTTAGTAAAGTTTATGTATATAAATAAATTAGATTTATTAGATTCATAATGTACTTAGTTTTATAAGGGATATTAAGTAAGTTTAAGTAAGTTTTCTTATTTTGATATAAGATTGTTCAATCAGTTATCTGTAGTAATATGAAGGAATACATATAGGTATATTTATTTCAGGGAATTCTATTGATTAAGGTGGCAAATGGGAGAATTTAAGGATATTTCATCTGTATCATTTACTTTGAAAGATTATTAATATAATTCCTTGTGAAAAAATAATTTATATGTTATTAAATTTATTGGGATGCTAATGAAAATAACAAATGTTAATATTAGGTTGCTAATAAAAACAAGACTTTTGAGATAAAATCACGTTTTATATGAAAACTAGGTTTTAAATGTGCTACTTTAGTGAATGACTATAACTTATAAATCCAAGTTATTTCAAATACTCCTTTGAGTACCTGAAATTGCCTTCAGATATCAAAAGCTCACATCAATCCTGTAAAGAGGAGTCTCTGAGTCAAATATGATTCCTCTGGGGAGGTTTATGGCAAGATGTCCTAATGGCAATGTAATTTTTCAGAGAGAATAGCTAGATACCACAATCAGAAATCCATGGACAACATGTCAAACAAAAGTAGGTGGCAATGTATGCCACTAGCCCAAAATACAAGCAACTGAGAATAAATCACAAAGAGTGACAAGAACTTCATTGCATCAATAACTGTGTGAGAAAAAAAAAGAAGCAAAAAGCCTTCCTTGCACTAGAGAACAGGTAAACATCAACATAGACAAAGGGTATTCACTGAAAAAAGCATAGCAAGCAAATGTGAAGACAACAGCTGAAAATGGAAAGGACAAATAGCAAGTGTCTTCAAGAGGACTGTGGTAAGGACTGAAGGGCTGTTCGATCCCTTATGAACTCTCAAAACTTACCCATCAGAGCTCCTCCGTTCTATAACAGGATCCTGCATTGATGAGAAACGACTACAGGTGGTTTTAAAATTAAGCAGAAAACACAACAGAGATCAATAAAAGTGGAAGTCCAGACCAAAGGTGGATAGATGCAATAAAACTCAAAAAACACACCACAAACAAGAAACAACTAAAAATGGAATTATAATTACCTTTAACAATAGCATCAAAAATATATGAATTAGAGATAAATTTAACAAATTATAGATAAGACCTATATATCTAAAACTATAAAGTATTAATAAGAATAATTAAAAAGTCCTAAAAACGTGAAATCTATACCTTGCTCACTTAAAGACTAGATATTATTAATATGTCAATTTTCTTCAAACTTATCTATAAGTGCAGATCAAGTCAAATTTCCAGGAGACCTTTTTTTATAGAAATTAACAAGGTGATTCTAAAACATGAGAATACAAAGAGCCTAGGATAGTCGATATAATTTTAAAAAGAAAATTTTCAACAGTTAAAATACTACACAGCTCTGTCATAAATCCGTAATAATAATGACAGTGAGGTATAGGTACAAATAAAGACATATAGATCAAAGTAATAGCATAGAGTTACAGAAATAAGCCCGCAAATAGTGGATTAATTGATTTTTTCACTATTGTGTCAAAAGTATTTTAATGGAGAAATGAATGTTATTCTAACAAACTGTGCTGGAGCAAGAAAATTAAATGCCATTCTTACCTCACAACATGCACAATTAGATATTGCAAACAGGTATACCCTAATTCTATTAATTTTTTATGAGTAGAATTAAATATTAATGTTTGGAACAATGTTATGAAGATCTACTTTCCCTTATCTACTTATATTTATCCAGTGCTACAGTTCATGTAGGAACACCAAGAGAAACACTTGACCTTTTCCTTTTATTTATTAATTTTCAGGATAGTGAATTTGTTCCCTATGTACCTCTGAAGGTAACCATTTTTATATTATATTTAGTGTCATAATAAAGTCATTTATTTAAACATATTTTATGGGTTTCAAACAATTGCAATTATTAACATTATTGAAACACAAATTTTCCCATCTTTGGCCAGTGGAAATATTTTCAAGTTAGCTGCAAATTTCTTTCTAATTAAACTTAATAGTCTTTCTGGTTTTCTTGCATGACAAAAGGTATCTTTTCTGGTCTCATCTTTAACATTTCCTGCCCCAGACATAGAATCAGTCATTTCTACAAAAGCCCTTTGCAAGAAATGGTAATACAATGCAATGATCAGTTTCTGGTTGGCTTGTTATTTCAAGTTCTTTTCAGAGGATATTGCTATGAGGATAAAATGTGTATGTGTGAGAGACAGAAAGAAAAAGAGCATGTGTATATGTGCATATGTATGTGTGTATATATTTTAATTGGAATCATCATATTTTTCATTTTGAAATATTTATAGTGATAATTCCAATTCATGAATGCATGTTTACTTAAATTTCTCTACAATATCTGTATCTTCTTTCTTCCACATTGAAAATCCTGGCACTCAGCAATATGAATATGGTAGAATCAAAATATCCCAAATTCATTTGGTTTGTGCTCTTTTACCTAAATCAAATGTCTTAGAATAATAACACTAATATTACCACTAATGTGAATACTGAAAACATTAAAAAATTGTGCATATGCAGTAACCAATTCTCTTGTCCATTTTAGCATTGGACTTTATACTATCAGAACCGGTGACCTTCATACCCTATACTCTTTTTCTCTCTTTTCTCTTTTCTTCTACTGTATTATCATTAATATGGAGGATATTCCAAAGAGAGGAAGTAAATTAATGGAAGAATTGTCTTTTAAATTCATGATAAAGTCTTTTGTTGAACAAATAAATTTAATTTTGATGTAGTCCCATTTATCTATTGTTTTTCTTTTGTTGCTCTTGCTTTTTGGTATAGTCTAAGAAACTATTTCCTGAGATAAAGTGAAGATGCTGCCCTATGTATTAGAATGTTATAGCTTTGGTTCTAGTCTTTTTTTTCCATTCTGAGTTAATTTTTGTGTATGGTATGAGGTACAGTTCCACCTTCATTCTTTTGCACATGGATTTTCATTTTTCCCATCACTACTTTTTGAAGAGATTATTCTTTACACATAGAGAGAACTTGGCACCCTTATGAAAAATCAATTGACCAATGATGTGAGGGTTTTATATCTAAACTCTCAATTTGATTCCATTGGTATATATATGTCTGTCTGTGTGCCAGTATCATGCTGTTTTGATTAAAATCAGGAAGTATGAGTACTCCAAATTTGCTCTTTTTCAAGATAGTTTTGGCTATCTGGCATCTGTTACCCTTCCAGATAAATTTTATGATTGCATTTTCCATGTCTGCAATGAAGGCTGTTGAAATTTTTACTGGTATTGCATTAAATCTACAAATCAGTTTTGAATAGAATTGGTATCTTAACAATATTTAGTCTTCTGATCCATGAACATGGAATGTCTTTCAATTTATCTGGGTTCTCATTCATTTCTTTCAGCAATGTTTTGTAGTTTTCCATTTAACAGTCTTTTATATCCTTGGTTTAATTTATTCCTAGGTATTGATTCTTTCGATTGCTATTATATATTAATTTTTTCTTGATTTCCTCTTCAGATTGTTCATTACTAGTGTATAGAAACACCACTGATTTTTGCATATTGATTTTGTACCTGCCCACTTTGCCAAATTTGTTTAATATCTAGTAACTTTGTTGTGGATTTTTCAAGATTTTCTATATATGGGAAAGTACTGGTGTTAATTCTTCTTGGAATGTTTGGTAAAATTCACCAGTGAAGCCACCTGCTTCTGAATACCATGCAATGGGTATTAATCAATGAGCATTTATGAGTCACAGTTTTGAGGCTAGAAATCCAAAATCAAACTGTCGTCAAGGTGATACTTTCTCTCAGAAGTCTGTGACATTCTGGATCTGGCTGTTAGTGATTCTCTGTCCTTGGCTTTTCTGCCACAGGGCTCTTTTTATTTCCTGGAAATAGTGACTTTCAGCTCTGGATACTTCTTGTGGCTTTCTTTATAAGGGCATCAGTTAGCAGGATTAATACTCACCCTGACTCAATTGGGCCAAACCCTAACTAAAGTAACCTCATCAAAAGGTCTTATTTACAATGTGTTTACACTCACAGGAATGTATTTAGTCTAAAAACTGGGGTATATAGATCCTAGCCACCAGAGAAGGTTTTTATTACTGATTCAGTCTCTTTACTTGTTATCATTGTGTTTGAGATATTCTCTTTCTTCTAGAGTCAGTGTAGGTAGTTTGTGGGTTTCTAGGAATTTGTCCGTTCCATCTAGGTTTGTAAATTGTTCTTGCTTACTTATTATACTCCTTTTTATTTCTATAAATTCAGTAGTAATGCCCCCACTTCATTCTGATTGGTTATTTGCATCCTCCTTTTCTTCTTTATTAATCTAGTGAAGGTTTGTTGAATTTATTGCTCTTTTCAAAGAAGCAAGTTTTGGGTTCATTGATCCTTTCTTTTCTTTTTCTTTTTTATTTGTTTTCTATTTCATTGTTCTCTGCTCTGATGTTTGTTAATTCCTTCCTTCTCACTTTGGCTTTAGTTTGCTCTTCTTTTTATAGTTCCTCCAGTTGTTAGCTAGGTCATTGATTTGAGACCTTCCTTCTCTTTTTAAATGTAGCATTTAGAGCTATAAATTTCCCTCTCAGCAGTGCCTCTGCCACACTCCATATTTTTTTTGGTATGTTGTGCTTTCATATTCATTCACCTCAAGATATTTCCTAATTTCCCTTGTGATTTTCTCCTTAACCCATTGATTGTTCATGTTGTTTAATTTCCACATATTTGTGAATTTTGGGGTTCTCCCTCTGTTCTTGACATCTAGCTATATTCCATTAGGGTCAGGGAATACACATTGTATGATTTCAATATTTTTATCTTTACTGAGATTTGTATTGTGACTTAATATATGATCTATCCTTGATAATGACCCATGTGCATTAGTAAAGTATGTGTCTTTGGCTATTGTTTGGTGAAGCATCCTACATATGTCTGTTAATTCTAATTGGTTTATTATGTTTTCAAGTCCTCTATTTCCTTATTGATCTTGTGCCCAGATGTTCTATAATTGAAAGTGATGTATTGAAGTTTCCTACTATTTTATTAGAATCAACTCTTTCTTCATTCAAACCTATCAATATTTGCTTCATATATTTAGGACACTACTGTTAGGTGCATATATATTTATAATTGCTATATCTTATAATTGAATTTACCCCTTTATCAGTGTATAGTGTCCTTCTTTGTCTCCTATAGAAATTTTTTATATAAAGTCTATTTCATCTGATATTAATATAAGCTACCCCAGCTCTCTTTTGGTTACCATTTGAATGGAACCTTTTTTCACATTCTTTCTCTTCCAATCTACTTGTGTCTTTGAATTTAAGACAATTCTCTTTTAAATAACATATAATTGCTTCATGCTTTTTTAAAAAATCAATTCTGCCAATCTCTACCTTTTGATTGGAGAGTTTAATCCACTACATTTAAATTAACTACTGATAATGCAGGATTTTCTTCTGTCATTTTACTGTTTGGTCTTTCTATATCTTTTACCATTTTTATTCCTCAATTCTTCTGTTAAAGCCTAAGTTAACATTTATTTGATTTTTTTTTTTTTTTTTTTTTTTTTTTTTTTTTGTATTATAGTGCAGCATCTCTTCTCATTTCCTTTTGTTTTTGTTTTTATTTCTTTCGGATATTTTCTTTTTGGCTATTGGGAGGCTAAAATTAGCATTCTAAATCTACAATATCACACTTTATTTGATCCTAAATTAATTTCATTAACATACACAAACACTGTTCCTATACCCCCCCTCCTCCCTCCTTTTTGTTTGACTTATTACAAGTTCTATCATTATCCATTGGATGTTCAAAACCATAGGTTTATGATTAGTTTTTATGAAGTTATATTTTAGAACTTGTAAGAAGTAAAAAATGCAGTTACATACCAAAAAAACACAATGCAATAGTTCTGGTACATATAATAAGCCATAAATGCCTTTATCAAAGATATTTATGCCTCCTCAATCCACTGGCTAGTGTCCTTTCTTTCAGTCTGTAGAACTTTATCATTGCTTGTAGGGCAGGCCTAACTCCATCAGCTTTTGCTTATCAGGGAATGCCTTAATCTTTCCATCATTATTGAAAGACAGACTCTTCAGATATAAAATTCTTGATTGGTAATTGTTTTCTTTCAGGACTTTAAATATTGCTTCCCAATGCCTTTTAGCTTCCACAATTTCTCATGAGAAATTGGTAGCTAATAGTATTAGGACTCCCTGTTAATAACACATTGCTTTTCTCTTGGAACTTTTAGAACTTTCTCCTTTTCTCACCATTTGACATGTTGACTACTATGTGTCCAGGTATTTTAGTTTGCTAAAAGCTGCCAAAAGTAATATACCAGAAAGTCTTTCACTTTTTTAGTGGGGATTTATTGCTAGCTTACATTTCCAAAACTGAGAAAAGTGTCCAAATTACAGCATCATCAGGCAATGCTTTCTCCCCTAAGACCAGCTACTGAATATCCTGGACTCCTCCTTCATATGGCAAGGTACGTGGAGGCATCTGCTGGGGCACTTCCTCCTGCTCTGGCTTCTTTTCCTTCAGCTGCCTGCTTCACGGCTTTCTCTGTGCTTCTGTGTTCCATGATTTCAGCTTCTGGCTTCTCAGACTTTCTCTCTCAGCTTCTAGCTGTTTCTCTCAATGATCATTCCATTTATAAAGGACTCTAGTAAGAGGATTAAGACTCTGGGTCATGTGCTACTGAAGTAACCTAATCAAAAGAAAGTCCCACTTTCAATATGTTTAAACCCACAGAAATGAATTAGCACTAAGTACATGATTTTCTGGTGTCCAAAAAAAAAAAAAAAAAAAAGCCTCAAATAACTGCATTGGTTGACGTTCTTTTCAAGTTTATTCTCTATGATGTTTTTGGGGATTCTTGAATGTATATATTCATGTCTATTTTTAAATTGGGACATTTTTTGCCATTAATTTTTAAATTTTCTTTCTGCCTCTTTCACTCTTTTTACTCCATTTGGAACTCCGATAATGTTTATAATGGTGCACTTGACGGTATCCCAAATGTCTCTTAAGCTCTTAGGTTCACAGTTTCTCATCATTTTTCTATCTGTTCCTCAACCTGAATAATTTCAAATATCTTGTATTTAAGTTCATTGTTTCTTTTGTCTGTCAGTTTGAATCTCCTGTTGAAACCCTCTAGGGATTTTTTTAGGAGGTACTGGGGATTGAACACTGGATCTTGTACATGTGAAGTAGGTGCTTAACCACTGAGCTATACCTGTTTGGCTCTAGGGAATTTTTTTTTTTTAATTTCAGTTATTGTCATCTTCAATTCCAGTATTTTTCAGCCTGGCTCATTTTTATAATTTCTATCTCCTTATTGAGAATCTCACTTTTTTCATTCCTCATTTTCCTGATATCCTTTAGTTCTTTCTCTGTTTTCCTATTGCTCTTTGAACATATTGAAGATAAGTTTTTAAATATCTTTGTCTGATATTCCAAAGTCTGGTCTTCTTTATTTATAATCGCTGCAGTTTTATCTTGTACCTTTGATTGCACCATCATTTTTCATTTCTTTTTTGTCTTATCTTTTGTTGCAAATTGTACATTTTAATATTCTAATGTGTTTATACCTGCAAATTAGCCCCTTGTACTATCTATTCTGTAAGATTGTACCCAGCAAGTGATAAAAGCACCTTTCACAGTATTTAAAAATTTTACCTGCATTGGCTAGTGTTATCCTTCTGAATTTAGCCCTCCTACCAAGATAAATCAAAGGCAAATGTATCTTTTTTGAGTCTTTGCCTTTACCTGGACATGTGCTCATGGGCTTAGGAATCCTTTTGTTTAAAGGAAACCAAACGTCCCCTCTTGTTCCTATGAAATAGGCTTTCCCCCACCTCCAGTTTCCTCTATTCTGCTTTGAAGATAGTAATCCTTGGCCCCAAGCCACTTTGATTTAACTGCTTCTTATACTGCTTTAATTGTGCACAATCTGTTTCTGTTTACATGGCAATTTCTAAGAGGATGAGCCAGAGATCACCTAGTTCATTCTTTCATGCTTCCACCTGATAGATTGGCAGTGAACTATAGGCACTCCCATATGCACATAGTGGTTACTCTGATCTCTCTGGAATAAATCTAGGGACTCAGAATGGGAGCCCAGGCTATTTCTACACTTGCAAGAGAAGGGATTAGAGAAGGGGCCAATAAGGATTACATGGACTTCTCTTAACATTTTAAACTGTGTTTTCTTGATTTGATGCTTTCCTAGTTACTATAACACTTTTAACTGTTTTCCAGAACTCTGAGCAAGATGGCTCTGCTGGTTTATACTAGTTGTTCAAGGATTCTGTGGGGAAATAGAACCATGAAGCATCTTATGCTTCCAACTTTGTTGAATGGAAGTCTGCTGTCCTCCATCTTATCCTGTGTTGATAGACCTGATTATTTCTAGGGAAATGATATATTCTTATTTTAGGATCTTTGCTTTAGCATGATCTTCCCCTAAATTTCCCTTTGTCAACTCCCTCACCTCCTTCAAGTCTCTGCTCAGATTTTGTCTTCTCAGTAAAGCATTTCCTAAAGATATAATTTTTTGCTACAGCTTGTCCCCTTCCCCATTGAACACTCCTTATTGTCCTTACTCTAGATTTTTTTTTTAGTAGCACCTTTCAAATCTTAACAGATTCTGATTTTACTTATTTATAATGTCAATTTTTATTTACCCCCCCCCCCAATATATAATGCAACATTTTTAAGGTCAGAAGGCAATGATTTTTGTTCTTCACTGATGAATGAATCCCAAGGGCCTAGAGCAGTTCCTGGCATGAGGCACATAATAAATATTAGTGTAATGAATAAAGCAGTTTCAGCAGTTATACAGAGGAAGGTTATTGTTGTCCCAAGCCCTCCATGACCATTTCCTTTGTCATGAGTTTCAACATTAATTGTTGATATCCAAAGCATAAATGCTTGCTCCTGATAAGCTAATTTCATGATAATTTCTCTAATCATTAAAGACTAACAGTGATTTAATTTTTAAATACATGAATACAACCTAAGATATTATTAGTATAGTTTGGCTGACCACTAAATCTGTTCAGTATTGCTTTCTGTTTTCCATCTCACAGCAACAGTAATGGTATATTCCAATCCTTCATACAGAATAGAAAGGACACTGTTCTTACCTACTTTTCCTTGTTGTTCATACTGTCTATACCTCTTTATACTATGACTAAAATTTTTATTAATGGTTCATTTGCCTCAAAATGGGGAAGGTATTCACAAATTTATCTATTCTTGCTCAAAGAAACTTAAGTAATTTAAGGTTGCTGTTTGTCATTTTTTCTATTTTTTTCAAAAAATCTTTCCATAGTTTTAGGCAGGCAGATGGTATAGTTTTCTTTAAAGTTTGAACACTATTTTTTTCAACTCAAAGCATTAAAATATATTGCTATGGTGGCAGTTTGATATTATTTGTGAATTCCAAAAAGAGATATTGATTATGTTTGTGAACTGTTCTGTTCCTTTGAGCATGAAACCCCTTTGATTGTATTAAATTCAATGGTTTCACTTTCACTTTATTAAATCAAGATTAGGACTTTAATCCGACCACATAATTAGGGAGACTCAGTTTGAGTTCCTGCCCCTTTGATAGGCTATATAAATGGACACTCAATCAAGAAACAGAAGTAGACACATTGAGAAAATACACAGAGGGAGAGAAACAACTCCATAGACACAGCAGAGGCCCAGGAAAACGTGATGAGCCATTCACCTGATAGTTTACAGCTGACCTTGTGAAGAAACCAGAGCAGCTGAGCCCAGAAAGAAAGGGGCCCTGGCAAGAGAGATGAGTCTTATGCCAGCCTACAGCTGAGATCAGAAAAATCTGGACCCATGGAACCTTAACAGGAAAGAGAAAGGTTGAATACTTGCAGATGCTGCCATCTTGCTTCAACACATGGCAACAGAAATTGGTAAGGAAGTAACCTTGAGTTGTACTATTTACCGCCTTGTAATTGTAAGCTTTTACACTAAATAAATACCCTTTATGAAATCCAACAGATTTCTCGTACTTTGCATCACCACCGGTTTGGCTGAATAATACAGCTACTATTTTTTTTTTTTTTTTCAATGATAGTCAATTTTCTAGGTAATGTATGAAAAAAGCATTTGGTAATTTTCTTGACTCATGCTTCCTTTTTAAAAAAAGAATATCATTGTCTGTCTTCAGATAGCAACATTAGCATAGGCAATAGCAGCTGCCATTTCTTGAGTCCTAAATATATGCTAAGTGATCTTTTCAATACTTTAAATGCATTAACTCATTTATTCCTTACAACATTCCTCTGAAGTTGATTTACAGATAATGAAACTGATTTCACAACAAGACATCAGTTGCTTAGAGAGATTAAATAATTTGTAAAATATTTCAGGTTTAGGAAGTGGTAAGCCTGAACTTCAAAGGTGGGTCTGACCACAGAATTATTCTCTTATCTAAGATGAAAAAAGGGCCATAGTTTAATCAACAAAAATAATAATACACGATGTTGAAATGCAATTCAAAAATCTGGAAATACTCCCATACCAAGACTTGCTCTTAGCAGAACATTTAAATTCCCAATTAGAGTTCATTCTGTCTTTTTTAGCACACAAGTTTATACCTAAGAAGTTAAACCATTTTGTCAGTAATTTTTTAAAAGATTTTTAACTAAAAAAAAATGACCAAGTTGCTGGAAATGAGATGAAAAACAACATATAAATTACTATTTATAGTTTTTTATTTTAAAATATGTAAATAAAATAAATTATTTTTAAAAGACATTTTCACAGTCATAGTGTTCCTGCAAACAAAATTTCTATTTCAGAGGACCGAGTGTATCCTTGAAGTTAGGAATTAGTATAATTCAATCCTGTAAATATATATATAATTCAATCCTGTAAATATATATATATATAATATATAAATATATATATATGTAGGTATATATATATACCTACATACACACATAAACACATATATAGAAATACATGTATGTATTGTCAAACAAAAATAAATGTGGATTGACATAAGGGAGACTTATTCAGAAAGACTATTGCAATAGGAAGAAACTTCCAATTTCAGAAATCTGTGTCTCAAAATCTTTTTTTTTTTTTTTAAATAAAGTAGGGAAGACAAATAGGCAAAGCATAGCAAAAACTTTTAAGGGGAAGTTGGGCAAGCAAGGTGAAATGATCAGTGGGGTCTGACAGGATAGTACCTCCCTGTGGTCATCCTATTCTCAGGATAAGCTGATAAGGGGGCATAGTCTACTTTTTGGTGTTTTCTTAGGCTGGGGACAAACAGATTTCAGAGAACTGTAGGGAGGAGAGAAAACTGACTAAAATGGTTCAAGAGAAAGCAGAGGCTAAAAAATGGACAATTTGTGAACACCTGGTTTCTCTCTATATATGTTTATTTATATAAGTTAAGACATTTTATAAATACAATCTTTTTGCATATGATCTAAGTGCTGAGATTCATTTAACTTCTACAATACTTCATTCCTTCTTGAACTTTTACACTACGCTGGGATAAATAATATGATGACATAAATGTCAAGATCAATATTTAGTATGAAGTGGCTTAACAGATCTGAAAAGGCAATTGAAGATTTACAAATTTGGTGCTATAACATATGACAGTTAAGTGTGCTGCTATAGCTTGTCCACATCACAAGGCTTTGTCCACCACCTCCACCACCACCACTGCTTTTGCAGTGCTGTTTCATCATTGGTATTTGTAGCAGTTTGATATTTTTTATTAATTCCAAAAATAAATATTTGACTATGTTTGTGAACCGGTCTGTCTCTCTGGGCATGTTAGATTGTATTAGATTCAGAGGTTTCATTTTCACTTGATTAAATACTGATTAAGGTTTTGATTGGGCCATGTCAGTAGAATGCTGCATCCCCACTCCCTTGATGGGAAGGAACTCACAGAGAACAGACATGGCAGAGAACAGAGTTTGAAGTTTTGATCCTGGAGCCTGGGAAGTAAATGCATAGAGAAGCAGATATGTGAGGAAGGAGAGAGGTCTCCATTAAACACAGGCAGAGGCCTTGGAAGAGAGAGAAGCCATTCACCTGATAGTCTGTAGCTGGCCTTGTGGAGAAAGCAGAGCAGCTGAGCTCAAAGAGAAACGAGCCCTGGGAAGAGAGGAACCCAGGAAGCCTGGATCCTTGCAGCTGTTGGCAGCCATATTGCTCCAACACGTGGCAACAGACTCTGGTGAGGGAAGCAATTTATGCTTTATGGCCTGGTAACTGTAAGCTTCTACCTCAAATAAATACTCTTTATAAAAGCCAATAAATTTCTGGTATGTTGCATCAGCACCACTTTGGCTGACTAATACAGTATTCTAGGACAAACTCTTCATTGTTACTAAATGCAGTAAGGTTTTTCAGTCTTTGTGATAATCAACAATCCTACTACTTATTTCAAAATGCCTGTGAGTAGGGATGGGGGTGGGGAGGGACAATATGAGAATAATGGCTGAACAGTTTGTAGGAAGGGTACAGGCCTGCTCTCTGATGATAACTCATAATCTTTGCTATTGACTAATCAGTTCCACACCATTTTAACCATTGCAGACCTTTCTGGAAGGAAGAAGGAAGAAGCAAGTTTCTATGGTGCTAATGAATTCAGTTTCTTATGCAGCCTCTGTGAAAATCAGAGATTTGTGTTTGACCCCAGAGTGAATACACTCTGTGGTGATCAGGCCTATTCTTCAGGGAAAAAAGCTACCACTAAATGTTGCATGTCTTTTAAACTTAAGAACTAGGTGGTAGGAAGATGTGGGAATGGAATTTCTTCTTAGACTATCTTGCATTTCTAAGAATTTCAAGTGACCATTGGGAGTATTGGCCAAGAAGTATCTAAGAGTAACATTTCAACCTTGCTTTATGAAAAAGCCTTGATACCAGGTCTTCCAAAATGGAAAGGAAAACATTTGGTCCCAGGAAAAAAAAAAAAAACAATCCCCTGATAGAGTGGAATTCTAAGGACTTCAAGAAGCTGGTAGAGGGAAGTGGATGTGGCTTAAGTGATTGGGCTCCCATCTACCATATGGGAGGTCCCAGGTTTGTTTTCCAAGGCCTCCTGGTGAAAGTGAGTTGGCTTACGTGGTGAGCTGGCCCTTGCAGAGAGCTGGCCCATGCGTAGAGCTGGTATAACAAAAAGAAACAAAGAGGAGAGACACAACACACCAAGGAGCTGAGCTGGCTCAAGAAATTGAGTGCCTCTCTCCCACATTAGAGGTCCCTGGATCGATTACCAGTGCTTCTTACAGAGAAGACAAGAAGAAGAGAAGACAAGCAGACACAGAGAACATATAGCAAATGGACACAGAGAGCAAGACAGCAAGCATAAAAACAATGGGGGGGGGGATAAATTTAAAAAATAAATCTTAAAAAAAAATTAAGCTGGTAGAATATTCCCTGTCATATTTGAGTAACAAATTATCTTTGCTACAGTTTCTCCTTTTCTCACCCAAAGACCACATTCCCCAAATCATACATTGGGGAATTAACAAATGAAAATTCTTAAAAGAGCTCTATTCAAATGGTTAAAAATTAAATATCTGTTTAAATATGTGAATAAATATTCCTGGAGTCCAAATTAGGCAAAGCAGGATGGAAAGGTCATATAGAAATCTGAATATAGAAAATATTGGGAAAGGGAAAAAGATTTTCCTAAGCTTTTTGACCTACTCAGCCCCCAGGGCCTTCTTTTTGCAAGAGCTATGAGGGAGGGGCTAAGTGTGGCAGAGTAAACTCTATCACCTATTCTGGGGAATTAAGAAACATAGTTCATATCATAATTCCCCAATTTAAACCTTTTGACAGACTTAAAATAAGGGTGGTTACTAATCCTATTACAAAATTTCAGTACCTAAAGGGAAAGTCCTTTAAAACAATGGAAATATCTTTTCTAAATTATAATTAAAACAAATTAAACAATTATAATATATTCTAGAACCTAGCAATCAGTATGCTTTTAAGATTATTCACAGTTTTAGAATTTTATAAAAGAGAAAAAGTTTTAGACTCCTGTAAAAGAAGGAAAAAGAACATTCCTTGCATAAACTGTAACTGTTTCAATCTTATTTAGCTTGAATGTAATCACCCTCGGTTTATAAAATACCAATTAAATAAATTAACAGTATATGTATTAAATCTTTTAGGTGATGAAAATTTGAAGTTCATGTATAATGAAATTAAAATAAAGGTAAATTTCACTGGTTGCTAACTGTAACTTAATAAGCTTATTTAAAGGTAAAGTAACTAGTCTATGTGATTATGGTTAATTATAAGAAGTTTGTAAAACACTGTCTAAACTGAAGCATTTAAATGGCTAATTCCAGAAAGTCATTATTAATTAGAAGCCAGTAAACTGATATTAATAAAAAAAGTAACTTCATAACAGGGAAACCTGTCAGAGGTCATCTAAATCTGCACATTAAAGTGGTGATAAGGAAAGATAATCTTAATTCCATTGGGAATTTTAGATTTTCATAAAATAATTGAGAAGGTAGTTTTTCCTGTACTGCCAAAGTAAAATACCTGTTAACATCATTGTGGTAAAGGTGTAGAAGTAAAAATTATAGTACTAAATTAGTTAAATTCATTTGATATGTTATACATTGCATTGGAAGTGTTTAGAAAGATATTTAAAGATTAAAAGAGATAGACTTCAGTATTGTCAAACTCTATGCATTCTAACCAGGCCCCAAAACCCTGCATGGTCCCTCCTCATTTGCATTATTGGCTAGGTCCATCACTGTGACCCCTAAAACAATAAAAGTATCTACCACATCTCTGAACATGTTCCTGGAATGGAGAGTATGTTGCAGTTTCAGATTCCTGCAACACCTGGCAATGGCTCAATATGGCCAGATATACAATGGACAGTGCCTCTAGACTAGTTCTGTTTCATAGTGCCAAAGGGTGATATGCATTAGGCCAGAGAAACACTGGAGCCTTACCTTCCTAGTCTCTCTCTAGGATCAATATTGCTGTAGCATGCTGGCTGTATGAAGGGCACACCAAGTGGAGCAATGATTACCATAGTGACGTAAGTAGAACTTAAACACAATTGACATTATGGCCTGTTGCCTTGGAGAGATAACATGTATGATATTGCAAACCTGGAGCTGAGATTTATTAACTGCAGCTCAAAGAGGAATTTGTGCATTGTATAGTATTAAGTACTGTACCTATATACCTTATGATTATGATGATATCTTTTCTATTCTAGATCATATGCAGAGAAATAGTGAACATTTTAAAAGTCCTGGTAAATTTAGTTCATTTTCTAAGTAGTTAATGAATGTGCCTGTATTAGTCAGCCAAAGGGATGCTGATGCAAAGTACCGGAAATCTGTTGGATTTTATAAAGGGTATTTATTTGGGGTAGAAGTTTATAGTCACAAGGCCATAAAGCATGTTACTTCCCTCACCAAAGTCTGTTTCCATGTGTTGGATCAAGATGGCTGCTGGTCTCTGCGACAATTCAGCCTTCCTCCTCTTCCTAAGTCTCCTTGGTCCCAGCTCCTTCTGTTCTCAGCTGTAGGGTAGCTTAAGGCTTGTCTCTCTTCCTGGGCTCATCTCTTGCTGGGCTAATCTGCTTTGTTTTCTTCATAAGGTCAGCTGTAGACTATCAGGTTCATCTCTAGTCCCTGGGCCACAGGATCCTGTCTAATGAGCTGTCTCTCTTCCTGTGTATCTGCTTCTGTGTGTTTTACTTCCATGTGAGAGTCTGTTTTATCCCCAAGGGGGCTGGGACTCAATGCTGAATTGCGCTTTAATGACATGGTTCAGTCAGAAACCTAATCTTAACATAATTTAAACAGACATCTCAGCTGAATCTAATACATTCAAAGGATTATCATACTAGAGAAACTGACCAGTTTACATACATAATCTATATTTCCTTTGGGAATTCATAAATAATATCAAACTACTACTGTGCCTATAAGATATAGAAATGGCTCTCTTAAGTACTGTCTTTATTTTGCTTGCCATAAGCTTGTCTTATTGTTGCCTATACTGTCTTTGTGAGTTTATGTCTAGGGCAATGCTTCTCTTCATATCTAAGCATAAACACTGCTGTTGGAACTGGGGTTGGTAGTTTATACCAAACCCAGCAGATCAGTATCTCCCTAAAGGTAACCAACAGCATAAAAGAACTCAAGGAAGAATGTTGTTTCCCATTAACTTTGGGAGTTTGCAGCCTCTGAAGGCACCTGGCCTTTTTCACTCTCAAGGTTCAGTTTGTTATGGCTGGCTCTCTTTTACAGCCCACTTACTATCATCTTCTTTATCCTTTTAGTGCAGGGGTTCTTAATCAGGGGTCCATGGACCCTCAAGGGGTACAAGGAAAGTTTTCAGGGGGTCCATAAACTTGAATTGAAAAAAATCAACTTATCTTTTTCTCTGACCTCTAAATGAAATCTAGCATTTTCTTCTCTTATGGATGTATGCAATAAATTACAGTAGTATTCATTTCATATCACATTACAGTTGCTGCCTATCTTGAAAAATCACTTACACTCATCCATACTTCAAAATTACAGTAGTTGTTAAATCCAACACTAGTTGAGTGTCATAAAACTATCTACCACTACATTCTGAGCAGGCATCCATGGTTTTCACCTGACTGGCAAAGTGGTCTGTGGAGCAAAAAATGTTAAGAACCCCTGTTTTAGTGGAACTATGTATCTTCAAATTTCTAATTAAGTTTATTTCTTCCAGAATTGATGACTTATTAGTCATGTGGGAATTTCATCCAGTTCCAACCAGAGTGCCAGAACCATCTTCTCTCAAACACAATAGAATAGCCAGAGGGTTTTACACCTTGCCATTTAGGGCCTAATCCTTGTAACCAATAGGAAGTAGCTACAGAAGAATGACCATCGCCCTTCAGCACCCTCTTAAGAATAAGAGTGCAAACCCTCTGAGGGGGGAGTTGATGCCAGTAGGTATGGGGAAAGGGAAGATTTGGGTCACAGCTGAAGTCCCAGCAAACAGCATGGCTGACAGACATGATGGCTAACAGACATGATGGCTAACAGACAGCATGTCCAGCAAGCCACATGGCTGTGAGGCCTCATCCAGAAACCTCCTGAGGGATCCCACAAGACCCTAGAATGAGCATTTTATTTAGAACAAGTATCTCATTTGGAATGAGAATCCCATTCAGGGATACAGAAAGCTCCAGATAACCTCAAAAGGCCTTATCATTGGCCCCCTGAGAAATGACAAGTGGGGCCACCAATCGCAACAGCAAACAGACTTTTAAAAGCCCTGACATGGAGTCCCATACATACAGCTCATCTTGCAGTACGTTCATGGTCCAAGCCTCAGACTGTGTACTTCTCTCATTTTTTAATAAACTTTTTTAAAGATATATTTTATTACTTATTTATCTCCCCACACACACACACCCGTGTTATTTGTGTTCACTGTGTCTCTGCTCAGATCCAGGTACCAAACCCAGGACCTCCCATGTGGGAGGGAGGCATGTAATCACTGAGTCACCCCCACTCCCTGCTTTGTTGTGTCTCTAATTGTTTTCTTCCTTGTGTCTCTTGTTGCATCATCTTGTTTTGTCAGCTTGCCATGCCAGCCTGTTGCATCAACCTATTGTACCAGTGCTCTCTAGCTCTTCTTCTTTAGGAAGCACCAGGAACTGAACCCAGGAACTCCCCTGTGGTAGGCAGGAGCTTAATCACTTGAGCCATATCTGCTTTGTTTAATAAACTCTTTACTCACTTGCTTACCCTATGGTGTGTCATTAAATTCTTTTATGCAACATAAGCCAAGAACCTAGAAGCCCAGAATACAGAGCCATCCAATAACACTTGTAATAAAATTGTATAAAGAAAGCCCTGGGGCCCCTCAGTAGCTCCCCCAGTCCTGTACACAGCCCTTCCCCCATAGCTGTCCTAAGAGTGTCCTATTGAGCCCTTGAGAGAAAATGATCTGGTCCAGGTTCCTTTAAAGATTAAGTCTTTTATGGAACCTGGCTGCCCACTAGAGCAGAATTTACATCTTGGACCTTGTGGCAGTTTGATATTACTTATGAATTCCAAAAAGAGATATAGATTATGTTTGTAAACATAGTCTGTTCCTCTGGGTGTGATACCCTTTGATTGCAATTGATTCAGCTGAGATGCCTTTGATTAAATTATGTTAAGATTAGGGCTTTGATTTGACCACATCATTAGGGCATGCAGGGTTGAGTCACCACCCCCTTGGTGGGCTAATAAACAGATGCTCCAATCAAGAACACAGAAGTAGATACACAGAAAACATACACAGTGGATCCTGTGGCCCCAGGAAGAGAAATGAAAGTGATAGTTTACAGCTAACCTTGTGAAGAGAGCAGAGCAGCTGAGCCCAGAAAGAAATGAGTCTTAGAGGAAAAGCAATGAGCCCTATGCCAGCCTACAGATGAAATCAGAAGAAGCTGCAACCATGGAGCCTTAAGATGAAAAAGGATGGCTGAACCCTCACAGACATTGCCTGCCATCTTGCTTCCAGAGTACCTCTTCTGGTACCTTGAGTTGGACTCTTTAGGGCCTTGTAACTATAAGTTTTTACACTAAATAAATACCTTATTAAAAAGCCAACAGATTTCTGGTACTTTGCATCAGCATCACTTTGGCTGACTAATACAAGCCTGAACTGAAGACTTATAATTAAAGATTTCCTCAAACAAGACAAGCAAATATTCATAGAAGAATTTAGAATTCTTTTGGGTACATATGGTCTGAGCTACCTGACCTATATAAGCATATACACATGTTGGTCAAAACTCAGATTCTGTATCCTGGATGGCAAAAGCTGGATGGACTGACCCAGAAAGGGATTTACAAGATTCTTATTTCCATATTAAATCTGAGAGTCAAATAGTTCTGAAAAATAGGGCAAAGTTTCTTTTAGGTTTCACATCAGGGCAAAGAAAATCATAAAAGCCTCCTCCACAAATTACAATGGGAAAGCTTTAGCCCTCATATTAAATAAGTAACCTCAACTTTTACCATCTGCTAAGAACAAAAATTCTGATAAAAGTATGAGTTGAGCAAGAAGAGAAAATTGGTACTTTTATATAAACAGCGAGTTTTGTATTTCTGTGTTTCTGGGTTTTATGTCTGATTTATGGGGTTGAAAAATTTTATTTGAAGCTATAAGCTTTCTATTTGTGTCTGTCACTTTGATGTGTATTTTCCTACCTCTGAATGTTAATACCAAATGAACAAATAAAAATCTTAGAAAGAGTTCTATTCAAATCTCTTAAAGATAAATAAGAAAGTATACATGAATTTATACTCCTGAAGTCTCAGAAATTAAAAAACCAAGCCTCTAATATTCATAGAAATAAACACAAATGTTTAAAAAATTCAAGTACACATAATTAGGTAACCATTTGACAAGCATGACTAGTTTAATATTGTTAATTAAATAAAAACAACTATGACTTATATGTTATCACTGTTAAGCACAATACCCACATTCAATTTTATTCTAATCAGTATGTTCTTCCTAAATTAATACAGGTTTACTGACAAAATATGTTAGTATTATATCTATTAGATACTTAAAATTATGAAAATTTTAAATTTGTGTTTAATCAAATTAAGTTATTATTCTAACAAACTTTATTTCAAGGGCTACTGTGTTTTGTAGAATGTTGGTTTGGAGACAATTCCCAATACCTTTTTGATAATTTAAATATGTAATCTATACATGATGTGTTTTTTGTTAAGGAAAAAGTGATTTTGTCATAAAGTCATTTGACTGGTGCAGACTGAGAAACAGGGAAGTGTAGGACAAACCCTATATGGATAAAGAAAGTTGTAGAAGGTTTGTGGAAATGAATTTAATTTATAATGACCAATGCTAAGATTTGATAGTCTTATTTATGAAATTCTTTTTTGGGGCTTCATATCAAACACTACATTCCTGCAAAACCAGAATTTGTTTTCTCTCTTAAAATGAGGAATATTTCTTGGATTATTGATCTGCTCTTAGTGTGATAAATTTGTAAAGAGTTTTTCTTTATGATCTGAGTAATTTACCTCAAAGACAGATTCTCCATTGTTTTAGTTTGCAAAAAGGTGCTGGGAATATACCAGGAATGTGTTAGCTTTTGTAATCGTAATTAGTTTAAAAGCTTACAGTTCTGAGGCCATGAAAGTGTCTAAATCAAGGCAGTATCAGGAGAGCCTTTCTCCCCAAGCTGCAGCTGTATGAGATCAGGCACACGGCAACATCCTCTCATTTCTCCTCTCTCCTCCCACCTCATTGCTTTCAGCTTCTGGCTGAAGTGGTTCCCTCTCAGCTTCTGTTGAGACCTGTTGATTTCAGGTTCTGGCTCCTACAGCCTTCTCTCTCAGCTTCTGGGATCCTCTCTGTCTCTGCAGCTTTTTTTTTTTTTTCTTTCTATATCTATGGCTTTTTATTCCTTAGTTTGTAAAGGAATCTAGTAAGTGCATTACAACACACCATGGGTCAAAAAATCTGATCAAACATCCCTAAACAAAGTAATTTAATCAAAATATCCCACCTATAATAGGTTTACATGCACAGTAATGGTTTAGCCATAAGTACATAATTTTCTGTGGTCCACTAAAGCTTCAAACTGCAACAACTTCACACTCTGGACCCCCAAAACACATGTTGATCCATGTGCAAAATATATTCTTTCCATCACAATACTTCAAAAGCACTAAATCATTTCAGTAACAGTATTAAGAACAAAATCTCATCAAAATCAGTTATAGTCTATCCTTGGGCAAGATTCCCCTCAGACTGTTGACCTATGAAAATGAGAAAACAAGTTATTTGCTTTCAATATACAAGGGAGGGAGAGTCATAGAATAAATGTTCCCATTGCCATAGGGAGAAAATGGAAGGAAAACAAGGGTCAATGGTTCAAAAAAGTTTCAAAAACCTGCAGGGCATACTCCATTAAATTTCAATGCCTGAAAGTTTTCTATAAAAATAGCCCCTTGACTGAAGGAAAGGCTGGATCCCCTTGCAGATGGATCCTATTACACTGACAAAAATTTATACTGTTAATATTCCTCCCAACTTTCCTCTAGTAGACTTACAGCCTTTTACCAAGGTAATTGTGCATTGGAGAAAATGAAATGATCAGATATTTTGTGGGTTATTAGACACTGGCTCAGAAGTGACACTAATTCCAGAACACAGAAAATGTCATTATGGTCCACCAGACAGAGTAGGGGATTATTGTTGTCAGGTGAACAATGAAGTTTTAGCTCAGGTCCATCTCACAGTTTGACCAGTAGATCCACAGGCCCTTTCTATGGTTATTTCCCCAGTACCAAAATGCATAATTGGAATAGACATAACTGGAATAGAAGGCAGAATTCCCACATTGGTTCCCAGACTTGTGGGGTGAGGGTTATTATGGCACCTAAGACCAAATGGATGCCACTAGATCTGTCCCTACCTGTCAAAATAGTAAATCAAAAGCAATATTGAATTCCTTCAGGGACTGCAGAGATCAGTGCCACTATAAAGGACTTTAGGGATTCAGGGGTGGTGATTCCCAACACATCCCCATTCAACTCTCCTACTTGTACAGTGAAGAAAACAGATGGATCTTGGAGGATGACAATGGATTATGGCACACTTAATCAGGTGGTGACTCCAATTGCAGCTGCTGTTACAGATGTATCATTGCTTGGGCAAATCAATGTATCCCTGGTAACTGGGATGCAGCTATTGACCTGGAAATAGCTTTTTTCTCAATGGCTATTAGTAAGGACTACCAGAAACAGTTTGCTTTCAGCTGGCAAGGCCAGCAATATACCTTCACTCTCCTATCTCAGGAGTATATCAACTCTCCAGCTCTCTGTCATAATAGATGAGAGGAACTCTGATCACCTCACCCTGCAAAAAAACATCACACTTGTCCATTATACTGATGATATCCTGTTGTTTGGACATGGTGAGCAAGAGGTAGCAACTACTCTAGACTTACTGGTAAGGCATTTGCCTGTCAGGATGGGAGATAAATCCAACAAAAATATAGGGGCCTGCCAATGCAGTGAAATTTCTAGGTGTCCAGTGGCATGGCGCATGTCAAGATATTCCTTCTAAAGTGAGGGTTAAGCTGTTGTGCCTGGCCCCTTCTATAACAAAAAAAGAAACACAAGGCTTAGTTAGTCTCTTTGGAGTTTGGAGACAATGGATGCCTCAACTGGGTGTGTTACTCTGGTCCATTTACAAGTGACTAGAAAAGGTGCTAGTTTTGAGTGTGAACTGGAAAATAGGATAATCCATAACAGGTTCAGACTGCTGTGCAAGCAGTAACTCCACTTGGGTCTGCCCTATGGAATTTGGACTCAGGCATCTCCAGAGTCTCATGAAACAATTTTAGAAAATCTCATGATAGTTATTGGTATTTCCCATAAGTTCTGTTTCCCTAGAGAACCCTGAGGAATACATATAATAAATGAGAATAATATCTTCATTGATTTTTATATTGATCTTTTGATCAAACTATCATTTAAGAGAACAATTTTTCTGACTTATAAGAACTTTTTGTTTCCTTTTGTTACAAACATCTTCCCACCTATATTTACTTTTAAAATCTTTGATTGTTACCTTCAGTAAATAGGTAACCAACTATTGTTTATCAGTGACCTCTGATCCTATTTAGGCAGATTTTCAAATATTCCAACAAATTTGACATTTTTGGCTTCCCCAAATCAAACCCTAAAGGCAATCTATTTTCATTTTAAACTGTTTGGAATTTTCCAGAGGGTCCCTGGAAAATCACAAAGAATTTGTCCTTTCATCTTATAAAAAGAGAAGTGCTTGAAATCATTAAGTCCATCTGATATGTTATAAATTGCAGAGAAAATGTTGATAAATTAAAAGGGATTTTCTAAGGGAATTGTGGGAAGATGACATCAGAATATGTATGAAGGGCTCAACTCTCTCACAAAAACAAAAAAGAAAGAGCAAAAATGTGCCCAAAGAACTTGCTTTTGGGTCAGCAGACCAGGAGAGGGCTACACAACTTTCAGGAGGATGAGGGACAGAGACTCTGAAACAACAAATGTTAGATACCAAACTGCTGCAGTGGCCAGGAAGAGATTCCCTACCCCACCCCCAAGATATTAAGCTGGGGTAAAAAACCTGGTTCACTGCAGCTGGCTGAGAGGGGAACAGGCATCTTCTTCCCCGTCAGCTCTTACATGGAAAAAGGAAGGGGGAGTCAGGGGACATTTCCTCAGTGAATTTAGGCAGCACAGCCAGCTCTGTGTCTCAGCTCCGGGCAGACAAAAACACAGGAAATGGAGATATCCTCTCCATGGAAAGATGTACTAAGGAGTGTCATCTGCCGACCATTCTGGAAAGTTGCATGGACAAAAACAGAATTAGATCTCTCGGTATCCTAACTCCTGGGAGAAAATCTATGCCATAATGAGTCCCTGGCCCAAATTTGATGTTAAGCTGGGAAATTTTAAAGACTTAGAATAAGTTGACCAAACTAATAGAATAAGTTACCAAAAGACCAGAATTACAAGAGAAATTAAATGGAGTGCTGCAGCCTGAAAGAAAAAAAAAAAAACGAGAGATTTGGAAAAAAGTGCAGAAAGAATATTATTAGGAAGGGTAAACTAAAGGGTAAAAGGACAGACAATAGTATGGTATGACAACAGAGAGATGAAGGACAAAATGGATGAAGTACATAATGCCTTTACAGTAATAACATTGAATGTTAATGGCTTGAACTCCCCAATCAAAAGACACAGACTGATAGAATGAATATAAAAACTATTAGGCATCCATATATTGTCTATAAGAAACTCACCTCAGATGTAAGGACACAAACAGCTTAAAAGTGAAAGGTTGGGAAAAGATTCCATGCAAGTAATAACCAAAACAGAGCTGGAGTAATGATATTAATATCAGACAAAATAGTTTTTAAATCAAAACTAGTATAAGGGATGATGAAGGTCATTACATATTAATAAAACAGACAATTCACCATGAAGAAAGTACAAAGTTGGGAATGCTCTTATGGCAATATGGCAAGAAAGGGTTACTGGTTTAGGGTGTTGGATGAGGTTGCATTGGGGGAAGGGCACACCTGGGGCAGGCTTCTAGGGAGTGTGTGAGTGATCATTTTGTCATAATGTGTTGTATCAGTGGGTGAAGACCCACATAATGAGTAGGAAGGAGCTGGACTCCAATTCTGGGGAGGATTGATATGTTTGCAAACAGAGGGGCAGGAGTCTCTTGAGACCATGGGCAGTTCCTAATAGTGGAGGACAAACCACTCTGTGAAGATCTCAGTGTTGTTGCAGGTAACTATGAATCTTGTCATCCAAGGAGTGAAGCCGGGTGGTCAGCATGGGTTCTGAGGGGAAGGGGAGGGAGGAATAGAATAGATGGAACAGGGGGTATTTAGTGGGCAATGGAAGTGTTCTACATGATCTTGCAATAATGGACACAGGCCATGTTAAATATCATCAACATTTATAAAAATGTATGGTCTAAAATGTAAACCATAATGTAAACCATTGACCATGATTAGTAGCTATGTTTCACTATTTATATATCTGTTGTAACATTTGTACCATCCACACATAAAAAAGTATTAATATGGGAAGCAGGTAAAGGGGGAGGATGTTGGGTATATGGGAGTCCCCTGCATTCTGTCTGTGACTTTACTGTGACCTAAAACTTCTTTGAAAACAAAGTGAAAAAAAGTAAGACACTGGGGAATAAATGGAAGAAAATGTCACTGTACATACAGGACAAGAGATATTACAGGTATGAAAGGCAAAATGTCAAAAAAATTTAAAATATTTTCATTATTTTTTAATAACCCACTTTAAAATTTTTATTTTTACTTTTCTTTAAATTTTAATGTATTTTAGTTCTTATATTTGAACCTACCATTTTTATTTCATTTTCTTATAATTGTATTTGGTGATTTTATTGGCTTCATTTTTGAAGAAGCTTTAGATCATGGAAGGCTTACAACTGAAGCAGGGGAGGGTCATTGTTGTGGGGTGTCAGTGATGGGGGATACATGGGAGGAAGTTCACCTGGACATACATATAAGGTAGATAAATATGTTCAAATGTTCACAGGGCATTGTCACAGTCAGTGGAAATTCACACAATTACCAAGAGAATATTGAACTCCTATCCCAGAGAGCTCTGTCACATTCTCTAATTGAATGGCAACAGTCCCCCAAGTGCAGGGGCATTGACTGACAAAGGAGGATGGCCCACTGTTGGGCCCTTGGTTTTGATGGCTATACATGTGAGCCTTTGCTCTTGAAATTGAAACTTGGCCTTGGTTTGCCTCCTGAGAGCCTCCTTGTTGCACAAATGTGGCCTCTCTCTAATCCAAATTCAACATATAAATTCATAACCTTCCCCCCAGAATGGGGCATGGCTCCCGGGGATCAGCCTCCCTGGCACCATGGGATTACTACCAAGCACCAACTAGCAATGCAACTGGAAAAATACCTTAAATAAAAGGGGGAAAAGGTAAAGACAAATGAATTTATATGTCTAAGAGACTTCAAAGTGAGTTGGGAGGTCATCCCAGAGGTAACATTTATGCACATCTCAGCAGGATCTGATAGACTGTCAAAGTGGATACTACCTCAAATAGTGGGGCTTCTGAGGGCTCTGGAGACACCCAGGTCATATGGTCAGGGCAGATAGCTCAGGAGTTTGGTGCCCTTTCAGTGGGCCTTACTTCAGAGTTTGTGCTCCAGAGAGTGACAGAATTGGACTCAGTTATGGCTTCCCTACACATGGCTCATCTCTCCCTTCTATTTGAACCTATACTTAGTGCTGGAGTTGGTAGGTGTACATCCAAGAGACTTGAATCATGGGCCATCCATATGCTAGCTGGGCCCTGAGCCTCAGCAGAGTTCCAACACCTACTCTTCAGTTCATTGGACTCACCCAGGACAACAAACAAGGAGGTGAGGATTGACAGCCACCATTCCAAGGAGATGAGAGATCCTACAACTACAAGCAAGAGAATCCCATCCACTGGCTTAATGGGATAGAAGCCCTCTCTCAATTAGAGGTGGAGTGGACCTCACCATCCCAGAATCCTGAGAATTGGGTAAATTCCTATGGACTAGATTGGACTTACTTGTATTCTACTATAGACTTGTTGTGATTTTAGCAATGGATGAAATTACACTTTTAATGTGTAGACAGTGACCACTGGAGGCTCTGGGGACAAGGGGAGAAAAAGACAGGTGTAATGCAGGGTCTTTTTCAGGACTTGGGAATCGTCCTGGATTGCATTGCAATGACAAATATAGGCCGTTATATATCTTCCCATAGCCTGCAGTATTGTGTGGAAGAGAGTGTAAACTACAATGGGAACTATCGTCCATGCTCAATGGCAATGTGCCAGGATGCGTTTATCAATTGCAATGAATGTGTCACACTAATGAAGGATGTTGTTTATGTGGGAGGGTGTGGAAGGTGTGGTGAGTGAGGCATATGGAAATCTCTATATTTTTTGTGTAACATTTGTGTAATCTAAATCTCTTTAAAAAAATAAAAATATATATTAAAATATAAAGTATCTCATTTATTTAAATCCTCAAAAAAAGAGGAAATAACTAGACTAAATATTTATACAACTAACCTGGGTGCCCCAAGACACACAAGGCACACACTAGTGAAACTAAATGAAGAAATAGATTTCCCTACAATAATAGTGGAGACTTCAATGTACCACTCTCAGTAATGCATAGTACATCTGGACAGAGGATAAATAAAGAAAAAGAGAGCTTGAATAATATCATAAATGAACTAGACCTAACAGACATCTATAGAGGATTTCACCCTCAAACAGCAGGATATATATATTTTTTCAAGTGCTCATGGATCCTTCTCCAGGATAGACCATTGGTTGGGTCACAGGGCAAGACTCCATAAATTTGAAAAGATTGAAATTGTAAAACACACTTTCTTTGAGCATAACAAAATGAAGCTGGAATTCAATAATGGATGGGAAAAGGGAAAATTCATAAATATATGGAGATTAAACAACACACTCAAATAATAAATGGGTCAAAGAAGAAATTGCAAGAAAATTCAGGAAATATCTTGAGATGAATGAAAATGAGAATAAAACATATCAAAACCTATAGGACACTGCAAAGCATTGCTGAGATGGAAATTTATAGCCCTCAATGCTTCCATTAAAAAAGAAGAAAGAGCTAAAATTGAAGATCTGGCTGGATACCTGGAAGAACTAGAAAAACAACAGCAAATTAATCTCAAACCAAGCCAAAGGAAGGAAATAGTAAAGATGAGAGGAGAAATAAATGGAATTGAGAACAAAGCAACAATAGAAAGAATCAACAAATCCAAAATTGGTTCTTTGAGAAAATTTAAAAAATTCAACAAACTATTTGCTAGACTGACAATGAAAAAAAAAAATACACAAATAAATAAAATCAGAAATGAGTGGGGGGACATACCACTGACTCTGCAGAAATAAGAGATATCATAAGAGGATACTATGAACAACTCTATGCCAAAAATCTAGGCAATGTTCACAAAATGGTCAAATTCCTATAAATACACAAACCACCTACACCGACCCTAGAAGAAATAGAATCTTTCAACCAAACAATTGCAAGGGAAGAGATTGAAACAGTCATCCAAAACCTCCCAAAGATGAAAAGCTTGGGCCCAGATTCATGAATTATATGAATCATTCAAAGATGATCTAATATCAGTCTTGTCAAGCTCTTCCCAAAAAAAATTGAACATGAAAGAACACCCCAGACTAATTCTATGAAGCCATCACCCTAATACTAAAACCAGAAAAAGATACTATGAAAAAAATAAAATTACAGACCAATATCTGTAACAGATATTGTTACAACCCAATTCCTGAAAGGTACAAGTTAGTGAGGCCATGAGACCAAAGAACACACCTGGCATTTAGTCAGGCATAAACTTTCTTGGGATTTACAGACAGGAGAGAATCTTTAATGACAGATAGTCAAAGAATGAAAGGAGATAGAGATGGGAAAATGAGGGGTGATATATATAACGGGTTTCAGAACAAGGTCTTCCCATAGAATGTGACAGCAGAGCTCCTGCTAGGGTCACATGAAGTGTATACATGGGGTATGGTGATGTTTTCTATAAACTTATAGGAAGGATGTTTACCAAGGATGTTTACTGCTTTGGGAAGATTATAGTTTATTATACTATCTATGCATTTTTTCCTTTCTGGGGACAGTTGTTAACCTTTAACTTATGTTTAGGTTATGCAGGTGGTTACATGCTAAGGACTTGGGAGAACCCAGATCCTCACAATCTGCCCCCATGTAAGAGCCTACATTGACCATAGGACAAGCATTGAATCCACATTCCACAGCAAGAGAGTAAAAGACAATAGTTAAACCTGTTATATGTCTTTCAGTGATAATTGCAGTTCCACCTGGTACAAAAATGGCCAATAGGTAGAACCACCAGGGGGCATGCTTTACTCTATATCTAGCCCTGATAATAAAATTACACAACTCAGTGGGTAACCACCTCACAATACAGATTCCCTCTTGTCATTCCATGCAGACAGGGGTGATGTTATTTCTGGTGACAGACTCAGCTGTTAACCATCTGAAACCATTATATACAGCACATCCTAATAAAGGCCTGCACTTATTCACCTGCTCTCTTAAAAGGGAAATAGTATAATTATGAATCTCATTGAAAAATGGCAGCTGAATCTCAATCTTAAATGAGAAGACCTTGTTCTAAACTTGTTGATGGGTGATATTTGGCCATGCCATCAATGAAGCCTCTGCGGGGCTTCGTGGGGTTCACGGGTGTGGAGGATGGCGCAGTTGAAAATGCAAACTGCGGAGACAGGTTCGGTGAAGCAAGTCCGTTTAATGAGGAAGCTTTTGGGCTTATATATGTTACAAGAGGGTGTGGCGGCAGGGGATTGGTGAGTTTAAAAATGAACAGTGTAAAGGGATAGGTGGCTGGGTTGCTGGGGGAATAGGCAGATTAGAGGGTTGGAGAAGCCAGCATTGCCAACATTTCCTCCTTTTGTTTTATTTGATGGGCCTCGCTTGCTATTAGGGGGACTGTGCCTGTTTTAGGTCTAGACCGTGCTGTACGGCTACTGGATCTTACCCGTCATTGGAGACCATGGCAGCAATTGGCCGGCAACAATTGGCCAGATTGGCCGGGAACAATAGGCCTGGTTCCTGTCTTAGATTGATCCAGCGGCTTAGCCGAGGTGAGTAGGAGGGTTAGGTTGATTACCCAGTTTATAAGGGTCTAGTTGCCCGTCATTGACTATCCAGTCCAGCGCCTAACGAGGCATGATTTTATGGAGGTGTTATTTGTTGAAGTTGGCAGCTGGGAAGGGGAATGAGGGAAGGGAAGAAAGGATAGGGGAGGAGCTAAGGGTTGGAGCGTTGAGTATTAGTGCGCGTTGAAATAATTCCTTTGGCGATGCCTCTTTTGGAGGTGAATAGTTGACGGTAGGCTTCTTTGCAGTGAGAATTCGTTGGTACTGGACCTGGATGGGCTTATTAAAGAGAGAGTTAACTTGATCTTTTATAAATTTTGTGAGTTTTTTGATGGCCCAAGGGCCTAAAGAGAGCAACAGGAGAAAGGTAATGAACGGTTTCAAAAGAGAGAAGAAGGTAAGAAAGGAGTCCCTGAGGTCCCCAGGAGAGGGGTTCTGAGGTGTTATGGCTTGTGAGAAGATTTTGATGACCTGTGGGAAGGAACGGCGGGAGGGGGGCGGGAGACGGGGATTGGAGGGTCTTCAGCAGTGGCGAGTTGTTGGTAGTGGACCCTGACAAAGGATGTAAAAACCGCATCAGTGTGATCTTTGGCGAGTTGGACGATTCTTTTGACGGCCCATGGTCCGATTGCTAGAGCAAGAAGAATAATAATCAGAGGGCCAAGGAAGGGGAGGAGGTATGGAAGGAGGCCGTTGAGTCCCCAGGAAAGGTTTCCTAGGGCTTCTCTTTCCCTTTTTCGTTTTTCGAGCCCTTCTCTAACTATTGCTAGGTTGTCTTCAACTAGACCAGAGTAGTTGGCATAAAAACAGCATTCTTCATTAAGTGCAGCACAGAGGCCTCCTTCTTTAAGCAGGAGAAGGTCTAGCCCTCTGCGATTTTGCAGGACTACCTCGGAAAGGGAATTAAGTGAATTCTTTAGGTGATTGATGGCCTTTTCAAGATGGGCGATGTCTTAGTCGATGGCCCGCCTAAGGGAAGAAAAGGCACTGTTTTGTTGGACTAGAGCTGCAATCCCGGTGCCAGCTCCCGCAAGACCTAGGAGGGAGGCGATTGTAACAGCAGTAATGACTTCTCTCCTTTGTATGTATGTTGGCAGGAGGTGGCGCTGCCAGGAATCAAAAAAGGAGTCATCGCTGTGATATAAGACACGGGGGAGCAGGAGAGCAAGTACACAGGTTTCATTGGTGGAGTTGAGAACTTGGACGTTGAGGCAAGGGTTAAGACCTGTAGAGGAACAAAGCCAGTTTGTGTTATTGGTGGGAATGAGAAATTTTGTGGTGATGTTAGGGGTAATTGTCTGGCTACAGAGAGTTTGCATGGTTGGAGGAACAGTGCCTCCGATTTTTGTTACGCAGAGTCCGCTTTGAGAAACCGATTGGAATGTTAGTTTGCGGTGCGGTTCCATAAGCACTTCGAGGGACTTTCTTCTTTGGATTCTGTGAAGAAAGAAGCATTAAAGGCTACAGCTTCATAGAGAGGCATCGAAGGGGAGAGACATAACCAGCAGCTGGAGGTTAAGTTGGCATTGGAGGAGTTGAGAGTGTTAAAAGATGCTTCGAGGGAAGCGGCTGTGGCTCAATCAGTAGGGCTCCCGTTTACCATATGGGAGGCCCTGGGTTCGGTTCCTGGGGCCTCCTGGTGGGGGCAGGCCCGCCTGCATGACGTGGTTGGCTGACCCAGCGAGCACAAGCAGCAAGGGGGTGATAAATGAATAAATAAATAAAATCTTTAAAAAAAAGAGGCTTCGACTAAGGACCGGAGGGGGTTGTGGATTTTTAGGGGGGGGCGGTGGTGTAGGAGGGACGGTGAGGGTGGTATATGCTGGGAGAGTGGTGGCGTTTTTCGTTGTAGAAGAAGGAATGGGTCGGGGGTTGAGGACCTTGTTGGGACCAACGGCAACTGGAGGGCTGTTAGCAGTAGGTGCCTTGAGTATGGTAAAAAAACCTCCCCAATCATAGCCTTCCATATATAACTGGATACCATAAGAACGGCCTTCCAGCCAACGGGCATTTATTGCTCTCAAGTCATGGAGAAGACGGAAGGTATTTTTACCCCTTTTTTGAATTACAAAAACAGGGGAGTTCCAAGGGCTGTAACTTTTTTCTATATGCCCAAGTTGTAACTGTTCTTTTACTAATTCATGTAAAGCTGTTAATTTATGGGACGATAGGGGCCATTGCTCAACCCAAACAGGTTCCTCTGTGTCCCAGATAAGAGGAATGGGCGTAGGTGGAGTTAATCGAGCAACGGCCTGTATGTTTGGGGGGAACACCTTGGAGGTGGGCAAGTAACCTGAACAAGGGAGATAGGGCAGGCAGCAGGGTTATCAGTGCTGCCAGAGGAGAGGGTTGCTCCCATTTGCTCTAATATGTCTCTGCCCCAGAGGATGGTGGTAAGATGGGGGACAAAGAGAGGACAAAAAACACCAGAGTGTCCCTCCTCGTCCTGCCACGGGACAAGAAGGGTGGACTGGAGAGAAGCTCCTTTTGCAGTGGTGCCATCAATGGCCAGACCCTGTTCAGTAGGTGTTATATGGGCATAGGATTCAGGAAAACAGGACACCTCTGCCCCAGTATCGAGAACTCCTGTATACCATTCGTCTTTGATCTTTAGGGTTAAGGTGGGGCGATTTCGGAGGACAGGAATGGTCCATCTTATGGCCTTGGAGGCCGGGTCTCTTGGGAGCGGGGCTGAGACTTGTCCCCTGCGGAGTTTAAAGGCTTGCCATTAATATCGGATGTAGAGCGGCAATCTCTTGCCTAGTGATATCCCTTTTTGCATTTTGGGCAAGGAATGGGTGGCCTGGATGGCCTTTTGGGCACTGATGGTTTGCCAGGAAGTTTAATGCCTTTGCTAGGGCAAGGGCATTCACGGGCAAAGTGTCCCTCTTCCCCACAGTGAAAGCATGGTCCTGCAGCCAAGAGTAGAGCAGAAGCGAAACTAGTGGCCAGGTTATGGGACGTTTGGTCGAGGTCTTTACAGGCCAGGATCCAGTCATGGATAGTACCTGTCTTTTGGAGGCGATGGCTTGTCTACAGACTGTATTAGCGCCCTCAAGAATAAGTTCTCGGGCTAGGGCCGTCTGGGCCTGCTCATTACTGACTTTACGAGCACAGGCTTCCTGGACCCTAGAGACAAAGGAGGAGAAGTCCTCATCCTTGTTTTGCATGAGCTTGGTAAAGGTATCTGTTTTAATGGCAGAGCAATTACCAAAGGCGCGCATGGCGACGCCCCGGAGTTGGTCCCAGAAGAGGGCGTTAGCCCCAGTATAGGACGCTGGGTTGGCATAGCCTCCGCTGCCTGTAAAAGCATCTAGAGGGTAGTTAATTCCCTGTGCCTGGTTGGCCCTTTGTTGCTGTTCTGCCTGGTCCTGAAAATGGGCGCGCCAGTTGATGTACTGGCTTGGGGTGAGAATGGCCTGTGCGACCGCTTGCCAATCATAAGGAAGGTTAAGGTTAAGTGAGATATCAGTGAGGAGCTGCTGGGCAAAGGGACTCCCTAAACCGTCCTCCTTGACCGCCTCGCGGAGGCGCTTGAGCTCGGAAGGGTTGTAGGGGTACCACGGAAGAGGACGCTGAGGGTTGGGTGCAAGATTGACGGGGAAAAGCGAGGGAGTGGGGCAGAAACAATCAGGGAGAGGAGCACGACCAAACGGCAGAGGAACGTTGCCGGAGTAACCTGAGCGACAGTTGTAACATTGTTGCGGGTGCAGGGAAGACGGTGGGGGCTGTTGCAGGACAGCCGCAGCAGCCTCTGGGGAGATCACAGTGTTGGCATTGAGAGCCGAGGTTGAAAGCGGATAGAGAGCGGCGGGGGCAGAGGTGCCAAGGCCGCTGGGGAGAGAAAGGGGCGGGGGGTGTGACAGAGCGGGTGGGGGAGCAGGGGGGTCAGGAGGTTTGGCAGGAAGTGGTGTGGTGACTGGGTGGCTGGCGAGGCTAGGGGGGAGTATAGCTCTGCCCTCAACGGAGGAGGGGAGTTCCGGATATAGAAGGTTCCGCTTTTCAGGCGGTGAAGAAGGCGGAAGTGCGCCATTTTGAGCGTGGTTGTTAGTAGGTTTTGTTAGGGGCTTGGAAGCAGTATTGGAGTCTTCCAAAAGGTTGTTAAGCTGGAAGACTAGAGCGTTAGAGTTCTCACAGTCCTCCTCAGAAGAGAAGGGCTCTGAAAGGGAGATCTCTAGAGGCTTAGCGCCGAGTAGGCAGAAGTGAATGGTAATAAGCATAGGAACGAGGCCGGGAGGGAAGCGTTTATTCTCATGCTCCATGGCAGAAGTTACTCTATCGACGAGCAAGCGGTAGGTATCAAGATCCCAAAGATTAGATGTGAGAAGCCAGGGGTTGAAGGGGAGAAGGAGGTCCCAGTAATTTTGAAGTTGTTTTGCTGAAACCTTGCACTGGTGGCATGCGAGAAGGCTGGCGAAAGCCCTAACCTGAGGGGCTTGGCTAGAAGAGAAGGAGGCTCCCATGGTCTAGGGACAAGATCAGAACACAAAGAATAACGAGAGAGAGGAGGAAGAGGCAGAGAACAATCGGTGGAACGAGGGAAGAGGAGAGTTGGGGACAAAAATGGTAGAGGAGGCTAAGAGAAAAAAGCAAGATAAATGGAAGGAGGAAGAAGAGAGGGAACCAGGGGACAAAGTGGCTAAAGCTCATAAGGAAGAAAAGGGAGGGGGTACCCCGGGGGCAAAGAAGCCAAATCTCAGGAGAGAGAGGTACCGAAGGGAATAGGGGTCTGCCAAGTTATGGAACAAGGCAGACGTAGTCCTTACCCGTTCGCGGAGGTTACCGGCCAGCGGCAGACGACCGTGCCCCACGTTGGGCGCCAATTGAAGCCTCTGTGGGGCTTTGTGGGGTTCACGGGTGTGGAGGACGGCGCAGTTGAAAATGAAAACTGCAGAGACAGGTTCGGTGAAGCAAGTCCGTTTAATGAGGAAGCTTTTGGGCTTATATATGTTACAAGAGGGTGTGGCGGCAGGGGATTGGTGAGTTTAAAAATGAACAGTGTAAAGGGATAGGTGGCTGGGTTGCTGGGGGAATAGGCAGATTAGAGGGTTGGAGAAGCCAGCATTGCCAACAATCAAGGTGTTCCACAATGTCCAATTTGCAGGAGTTACAGTCCAAGGAAGGACAGTAGCACCCAACTATGGTAAGTCTGTGCAAACTGAACATTAGTTTCAATTGTGGGCATGGGCTGCTGCCAAAGCCCACTGGAGAAGGGTAATGGCTAGGGCACTCCTGATGAAAATAAAGATGTTTATGGGGAACAATAAGGGGCAGATCATGCTGTTCTAATAGTAAACAAACAACATTTCCATTAGTAGATAACAAAGTAGTATGGGAATTTCAAACTGGACCTAATGCCTGGGCTTTATTGGAAGGCTTTATTCTGACCAGCCACCTTCTGTGTTTCCTATACTAACCTGCCTCAACTCCCCCTCAGAGAGAGTTTGTACCTGTATTCTTAAGGGGGCACTGAAGAGTGATAGTCATTCTTCTGTAGCTGCTTCCTACTGGTTAAGAGCAGAAGACCCTGCCCGATGAGGTGTTAAAATCTCTGGCTATTTTAACTTATGTTTAGGTTATTCAGGTGGTTGAGAGATGGTGGGTCCTGCACTGTGGTTGGAATTGGATGAAATCCCCACATGACTAATACTTTGTTCTGGAAGGTGTTTGATTCTGGAAGAAATAAACTTGGTTAGTATTTTGAGGATATATGGTCTTACTAAAAGGATAAAGGAAAATGTTGGTAAGTAGCCCACAAAAAGGGGTCCAATCATGCCATACTTGACCATGGGAATGAGAAAGCCCAGGTACTTCCAGAGGCTACATCCTCCCAAAGCTGATGGGCATGATCCTGTAAGTTTCAAATGCTGTCTAGAAAACAGCCACCCCCAGTTCCCACAGCAGTGGTTATGCTTAGGACAGGTAGGAGAGGCATGAGGAGGGGCACTGCCCAAGATATAAACACACAAAGACAATATAGTCAACAACAAAGTAAGCATATAGCAAGCAAAATAAAGACAATACTTAAGAGAGCCATTCTTTTATCTTATAGGCACTGTGAAAGATGATATAGTTATGAATTCCAAAAATAGATATTGTATTATGTTTGTAAATTGGTCTGTTCATCTGGGCATGATTAAGTTATGATTAGGGCTTTGATTGGGCCATGTCAGTAGGGCATTGAGCCCTGCCCCTTGGTAGGTGGGAAATCAAAGACAAAAGACATGGCAAATGACAGAGTTGGAGTTTTGATTTGGAGTTCTGATGCTGGAGTCTTGAGCTGGAGCCCTGGGAAGTAAGCATACAGAGAAGCTTCATCATGAGGAAGGAGAGAAAGCCCTAGGAAAAGAAAAAAGCCATTCACCTGATAGTCTACAAATGGCCTTGTGGAGAAAACAAGCAGCTGAACCTGGAGAGAATCAAGCCCCAGGAAGAGAGGAACCCAGGAAGCTGGACTTCTCATAGAAATGGGTGAGAAAAGTAATATATGACCTGGTATCTGTAAGCTTCCATCCATTTCAGGAGTCATGTCCAGAGATGTGGTAGATATTATTATTTTAGGGTACGTAGTGACCTACCTAACCAATACCTCAAATGGAGAGGCACCATGCAGCATACTAGAGGACTTGTTTGAATGATCAAGAGATTTTGACAATACCGAAGTCTATCTCTTAATTTTTATACACTTTCTAAATACTTCCAGTGCAGTTTGTAACATATTATATGGATTAAACTATTTTTAGTACTTGACCTTATACTTCTACACTTTTACCATGATTATGTTATTTAACAAGTATTTTACTTTAACAGTATAGGAAAAATTAATTTCTCCATTATTTTATGGGAACGTAAGATTCCCAATATAATCAAGATTATGTTCCCCCCCACCATCATATTAATATGCAGATTGAGGTGGCCTCTGGCAGGTTTCCATATTATAAAGTTACTTTTGTTATTAATGTCAATTCAAGTTTTTATTTAATAATGGCTTCATGGAATTAATCATTTAAATATTTCAGTTTAAAAAGGCTTTTACAAACTTCCCACAACTATCTATAACCACATAGACTATAGTTTCATCATCTCAAGACAAATTTAACCTTTACAAAACACATTTCCTTACTTAATGTTACCTTCTACAATACCTTCTACAACTTTCTATGCTCATTCAAACCATGTTTTACATATTTCCTCTCTGATTTATGAAAACCAGCCATCTTATCCTAGGACAAATCACACTCATTTAAACAAACTTGTCGAATTTTAGTCAGCATTGACTATGAATTCATTCCCACAATCCTTTTACTTCTTTCTATATCCATTTAAGTCTCATCTCACTCATTCTGTTCTGTGAAGAAAGAAAAATATTCATTTTAATTTAGTCAAAATCATTTTTAAAGAGGTTTGTAATAATTTCATTGGCCAGAAATTGAAAATTTTCATCATCTTTAATATTTAACACATATAAAACTAATTTAGGACAGACCTTGTAATAGTCAGCCTTGTAATAATTTGCCATCATCTTAAATATAAAGCTAATTTAGGACAGACCTTGTAATAGTCTACCTTGTAATAGTTTGCCAAATAGATGTAAAGTACCAGAAATCTGTTGGCTTTTATAAAGGGTATTTAATTGGGGTAGAATCTTACAGTAACAAGGCCCTAAAGAGTCCAACTCAAAGTTACTTCCTTACCAAACTCTGTTGCCACATGTTGAAGCAAGATGGTGGGCAATGTCTGTGAGGTTTCAGCCTTCCTCTTCCTCTTCTTCTTAAGGCTCCATGGAACAAGCATCTTCCAATCTCAGCTGCAGGCTGGGGGGCTCCTTTATTTCTGGGCTCAGCTGATCTGTTCTCTTCACAAAGTTAGCTGTAGACTACCAGGCTCATCTCTCTTCCCAGGGCTGCAGGGTCAAAGTTAATTCCTCTTCTGTGTCTGTGGTGATCTCTTTATTCCTCTGTATCTTATTCTGTGTTCTCCTTGAGTGACTGACTGTTTATATAACACACAAAGGGCACAGGAACTCAAACCAAGTCACCCTAATGACATTGTCAAATCAAAGCCCTAATCTTGATTTTAAAAAGTAAAAGTGAAACCTCTGAATTAAATACAAAGGGGTATCATGTCCAGAAGAACAGATCATTTTACAAACATAATCAATATCTCTTTTTGGAATTCATAAATAATATCAAACTGCTACAGACCTCAATTTATTAAACACAAACTTACCATTTTTATCACCTTAAAGATTTAATACATATAATAGTAACTTACTTCATTAGTAACCTATAAATCTAGGATGATTACACCCAAGCTAAATAAAATTGGAACAATTTTAGTTTATGCAATAAATGTTGTTTTTTCCTTCCTTCCACCATGGAAGCTTAAACTTCTTTTTTCTTTAATAAAATTCTAAAATTATGGATAATATTAAATGCATACTAACTGCAATTTCTGGGGAAAAAAAGCTGTTAAAATTTACTGGGGAATTACAGGACAGACTATACAAAACAAGGTTTATTCTCTAATATCCCCTCTGCCCCTATTATTTTAATTTCCAGTCTTAGTAGACAGAATTCTAGGCTAAACTCACATCTCCCCCATCTTTTCACATCCAGCCATCCCCTTAATTTCCTAAACCAGTTTTAATGAATCCCTGGAATTCAGTCAAAGTTAAGAGAAGACCCTGGGGTTAGGATAGGCTATAGAAAGATTATAGAAGAATTTAAGAGAAACGTTTTAGTTTCTTTCCTTTAAAATTTCTTTATTCAGATTTTATGTAGCTTTTTAATCGGTTTGGTTCTCCAACTTGGGCTTCAGGAGTACTCATTTACCAATATAAGCACTTATTTAATTTTTAGCCATTTGAATAGAGCTCTTTTAAATATTTTCATTTGTTAATTTAATATTACCATCTGGAGATATGAAAATATACACTAAACAAACAGACAAACACAAAAAGTTAAGACACTAACAAAAACATAAAGCTCACTAATTTGACTCATAATACTTACTCCTTTGGTATGACTATCTCTAAACTCTCCATCATGTCACATCTCTGATTTTTACTACTTTTAAGATCTCCTCTGGAATCAGCATTGCCTGTAATATGCAAGCTTGTTCTTGGAAACACTTTTATTAGTAACCAACAACAAGTTAGGAATACTTGAGCAGTATAAATTCAGTTAAGCACTAATTTAGCAGTTTAGACAGGCAGACATTTAAAACTTATATATTCTGCATTATTTTTAAAAAGTACACTTAGACTCAAAGTTCAGGAGTAAGCTATTAACTCAAAACTGAAAGCTCTTTTTAACACCTTGATAAAAATTTCGACCTAAATAAAATGTGAGTAAAACTTAAAATATTGTCAAAATATCCCATTAAACTCTTCCAGTTTACACAGTTTTGCAACATAACTTTTCATCAACTCGGTGCAGGCGATCAGTTAAGTAATCATTCATCACTGCCTGTTCTAGGACTTATACCTTTCTAACTTTTACTTACCTTCTAAGTGGTGCACACAGGCCTTTGCTGCTGCTTTTGCCTCAGTAGCCACCTGCAAGTCTCTTAACAGAGGGCAAACAATAGCTCCATTATCCGGAAGTCTCCTTTTTCCTTATTTAAGTGCAGTTGCTTTGCTTTCTGCAATAACACAGCCAGCATGACTGTTGGAGATTTTTGAGCATCCCCATATTCTCCCAGTGGTCCCCACTCATTCTGGAGGGCAGTCACTCCTCCCTACATGGATGTTATAGGCCAACTTGGGATTTCCCCCATGGACTATCTCTTCCAGGAACTCAAGCCTGCTACTGCTGTTAGTCCTTCGGTGTCCTGGCTGTGCTCACCAATTGTGACAACCCAACTCCTGAATGGCACAAGTTGGTGAGTCCATGAGATCAAAGAACAAACCTGGCATTTAGTCAGGCATAAGCTTTATTGGGACTTACGCACAGGAGAAACTCTTTGATGATGGGTGGTCAAGGAATCAATGAAGTTAGTGCTCCACAAAGAGATGAGAAGATGAGGGGTGATATATAAGGGGTTTCAGAATAAGAACATTCCATAGGGTATGAGAACAGAGTTCCTACTAGCATCCTGTGAAGTGTACATTTGGGGTATAGTGATGTTTTCACTATCTTGTAGGAAAGGCATTTACCAAGGGCATTTACTGCTTTGGGAAGATTATAGTTTATGACGCCATCTATTAATTCTCTCTCCTCTGAGGATGTTTGTTAACCTTTAAGGAATGTCTAGGTCATGCAGACAGCTATGTGCTGAGGATTTGGGAGGGCCCTGAGACCCCACAAATATAGATGCAAAAATCCTCAAGAAATTTTTGCAAAACGCATCCAAAAGCATATTAAAAGAATTGTACAGCATGATCAAGCAGGTATGCTAGGGTGACAAGAAATCAATTAGTGTAATAAATCACATTGATCACTTCAAGAAGATATATCACATGATCCTTTCAATTCATGCAGAAAAGGCAACAAAGTACAGCACTTTTCTTGATAAAAACACTCCAAAAAGATAGGAATGGAAGGAAGAATTCTCAATATGGTAAAGTGCATATATGAAAAACCTACAGCTAGCATTGTACACAATGGTGAAAGACTGAAAGCTTTCCTGTTGATATCAGGCAAAAGAAAACGATGCCTACTGTTGCCATTATTATTCAATATTGTGCTAGAAGTTCTAGCTAGAGCAATTAGTCTAGATCAAGAAATAAAAGGCACCCAAATAGGAAAGGAAGAAGTAAAACTTTCACTATTCATTGATCTAGAAAATTCTGAAAAATCCATAAAAAAGCTACTAGAAATAGAGAAGTTCAGCAAAGTGGTGGGATACAAGATTAATACCTAAAAATCAATAGCATTTCTGTACACTACTATGTGCAATCTAAGCAGGAAATCAGGAAAAAAATCTATTTAAAATAGTGATTTAAAAAATCAATATTTAGGAATTAACTTAACCAAGGACATAAAGGACCTGTATTCAGAAAACTACCAAATATTTCTAAAGAAACTGAAAAACACTTAAATGGAAAGAATTCCGTGTTCATGGATTGGAAGACTATATATCATTAAGATGTCAAGTCTACCCAAACTGATTTACAAAATCAACACAATTCCAATAAAAATCCTAACAGCTTTTTTTGCAGAAATTGAAAAGCCAATAATAAATTTATTTGAAAAGGTAAGGGGCACCGAATAGCCAAAAATGTCTTTAAAATTAAAAAGAAGAACAAAGTTGGAGGACTCTCACTTCCTGGCTTTAAAGCATATTACTTAGCTACAGTGGTAAAAACAGCATGGTACTGGCATAATGACAGACAGATTGACCAATAGAACTGAATAAAAAAACTCAGAAACAGACCCTCACATCCACAGTAAAGTGATTTTTGACAAGGCAATTAAACTCACCCATCTGAGCCAAAACAGTCTATTCAACAAATGGTGCTGGGAGAACTGGATAGGCATATCCAAAAGAAAGAAAAAGGACCCCTTACGCACACCATATTAAAAAATTAACTCAAAATTGATCAAGGACCTAAATAAAAAAGCAACAACTATAAAACACTTAGAAGAAAATGTAGGAAAACATCTTCAAGATCTTGTGGTTGGTGGTAGTTTCTTAAACCTTACACCAAAAGCACGAGGAACAAAAGAGAAAATAGATAAATGGGAACTCCTCAAAATTAAAAATGTTTGCACCTCAGAGGACTTTGTCAAAAGGGTGAAAAGGCAGCCAACTCAATGGGAGAAAATATTTGGCAATCACATACCCAATAAGGGGTTAATATCCATGATATATAAAGAAATCATGCAACTCAACAATAAAAAGGCAAACTACCCAATTGAAAATGGGCAATTGAAAAGACAGTAGTCCAAAGAAGAAATACAAAAGGCAAAGAAACACATGAACAAATTGTTAACATCACTAGAAATTAGGGAAATGCAAATCAAAACTGTAAATGAGATACCATTTCACACATATTAGAATGGCCACTATAACAAAGTTGTACAACTGTAAATGTTGGAGAGAATGTGGAGAGAGAACAACTCTTATTCAATGTTGATGGGAATGTAGAAGGGTAGAACCACTGTGGAGGACTGTTTGGCAGTTCCTAAGGAAGTTGAATATAGACTTGCCATGTCACCCAGCAATACCATTTCTAGTTATATATCCAGAAGAACTGAGAGCAGTGACATAAATAGACATCTGCACAGCAATGTTCATGGCAGCATTATTTACAATTGTCAAAAGTTGGAAGCAATCTAGGTGTCCATCAACCAATGAATGGATAAACAAATTGTGGTGCATACACCTATATATTAGTTAGCCAAAGGGGTGCTAATGTGAAATACCAAAAATGGGTTGGTCTTTATAAAGGGTATTTATTTGGGGTAGAAGTCCACAGATACCGGGCCATAAAGCGTTAAGTTTCTTCTCTCACCACAGTTCATTGCCACCTGTTAGAGCAAGACAGCTGCCGGTGTTTGCCAGGGTTCAGGCTTCTGGGGTTCCTCTCTTCCCAGGGCTACATTTCTCTCCGGGTTTAGCTCCTGTTTCCTCTACAAGGTTAGCTGGCTCCTGTTTCCTCCACAAGGTTAGCTGTATATGATCAGGCAAACGGCTTGCTTCTCTTCTCCTGGGGCCTTCTTTCCAATATCAAAACTGCTTCTCAAAAGACTGCTTCAACTGTCCTTTGCCTTGTCTTTTATATTCAATTACCAACCCACCAAGGGGTGGGGCTTAATGCCCTAATCTTAACCTAATCATGCCCAGATTAACAGATCAGTTTACAAGCAAGTTTCAATTATATTTTTGGAATTCATAATTACATCAGACTGCTACAACCTGATAGAATATTATGCAGTGGTAAGAAGAAATGAAGTTGTGAAGCATATGACAACATGGATGAAACTGGAAGACTGTGGCAGTTTGACATTATTTATGAATTCCAAAAAAGAGATATTATGTTTGTGAAATGATCTGTTCCTTTTTTAATTTTTCCAATTAAAAGTGTAATACCCCTTTGATTATATTAAATTCAGAGGTTTCGCTTTTACTTTATTAAATAAAGATTGGGAAATGAAGGGTTTAGTCCCCACCCCTTTGGAGGGCTACGTAAATGGATGCTCAATCAAGAATGTGGAATAGATACACAGAAGATACACAGAAAAAGACACGGCAGAGGAGGGAACTTGGTTTTGATGCTGGAACCCTGGGGCGAGATGAGCCATTCACCTGAGTGTTTACAGATGAATTTGTGAAGAAAACAGAGCAGCTTAGAAGCTCTGAAAAGAGACTTAAGAGGGAAGAGGAAGGCTGAACCCTTACAGACATCGCCGACCATCTTACTTTAATACATGGCAACAGAGATTGGTAAGGAATTAACCTAGAATTGGACTCTTTAGGGCCCTGTAATTGTAAGCCTCTATCCCAAATAAATACCTTTTATAAAAGCCAACGGTTTTCTGGTCCTTTGCATCAGCACTCCCTGACTGACTAATGGAAGGACTTTATGTTGAGTGAAGTAAGCCAGATACAAAAGGACAGATACTGTATGATTGCACTGTTATGAACTAAATATATTATGTAAAATTATAGAATTAATAATTAGAATATAGGTCACCAGAAAATAGAAATGAGGGTAGAAAATGGAAAGTTGATGGTTAATCTATGTAGAAATGCTTTAAAGTTTGTATGTAAATCTTTGGACATGAATGGAAATGGTGAGAGCATATTATGGTATTTTTGAGTAGCAGGGCTTTTATACGGGTATGATAGTGGTTGAAAGGAAAAGCCTAAGGATACATATTTCTAGAAGGAAAGCTAAAAAATGTAACAAGTGACTGTACAACATAGTGGAATAACATGGAAAATACGAATACGTGTGATATTGCATAGATAAGACTGTTTTTACAAAATATATGTACAAATAACCAGAGAGAAGGAAATAGAATAGCAGCTATGTATGGCAGGGAAAGCATAGAGAGATTGAGAGGTAATAAGTTTTGTTTCTTTGGTTATTTGGTTGTGTTTTTTAGTATTATTATTACTGGAATAATTAAATGCTCTAAAAATGATTAAAGTGATGAATGCAAAACTATGTGATTATTCTGAATACCATTTATTGTACACTTTGGATGGATTTATGCTTTATTAATACGTATCAATAAAATTGATTTGTTGAAAAAGGAATTTTCTACCCTTCTGTTACCAGATTTAGTCTAGGTTCTTAACTTATGCTGCAGAAATGAATTTCAGATCATGTCAGGTGAGTGAGGCCAGCAATTTATTAAGGTAGGGAGAGAAGAGAAATGGGAGAAAATAACAAATCATGGGTCCCCGGTAGAGGGTAAGGGGCTGAAAAGTGATAGAGAGGGCTGATTTATAGACTACAGTTTTCCATTATAGATTATAAATGCCTAGGTTTTACTTGCGTGTTGGTCCACGCAGGGGGCACATGGCGAGAGCAGGGTGCAGAAGCCATGAGGGCCCCAAGCAGGTCGGGAGCTGCTGGAGCAGGAGCAGGGGTTGGCAGTGGTCAGGAACAGGAGCAGAAGAAGGGGCGATTTGACCTTTGCACCTGCCTTTTACACTGTTAATTATTCCACCCCTTTGCTAATGGCATGGGAGGAGTTCCAGCTGTTTGCTGTTTTGATTGATTACCCCACCCATCAGTCCCCCAGGTAAGGCCAATGATAATGTCCTGGGAGAGTTATTTGGAGCTTCTCCTTGCTTCCAGGAGAAATCTTGGGAGGATCTTCAGGCAGCCATCTTGGGGTATTGATGCATACGTGGTCCTTTCTGCCAGGTTCTAGATCCATCAATTCATTCCCTATATGAAGCCTGCTTCATTCTCCCCTCAGAGAGTTTACACTTTATTCTTAAAAGGGTGCTAAAAGGAGATGTTCATTCTTCTGTAACTACTTCCTGCTGATTAGGGGCAGTAGGCCCTACCTGACAAGGTGTAAAACCCTCTGTCTATTCTATCTCGGTTAAAGGAAGATGGATCTGGCATCCTGGGCAAAGCTGGATGAAGTCCCCATATGGAGAACAAGATGTTGATTCTGGAAGATATAAACTTGATTAGAATCTTGAGGATATATGGTCCCACTAAGAGGATACTGGCCACAAAAGTAGAAAAGTCTAGGTGCCTGTAAAGGCTGCATTTCCCTGAAATTGGTGGGAAACAGTATTCTTTCAGTTGCATTATGCTGTTGGTTAACTCTAGAAAGAAGAGATTATAATAGACAGCAGGGTTAGGTATAAATTGCTAATTCTAGCTCCTATGGTAGAAGAGGAATGAGAATAGACATTGCTGTTTTTAGTTAAGCTATAGGAGATGGAAACAGACAAAGTTTCTTAAGGGGTATCCAGTGTGCCCTTCCCCTAACAATAAGTGTCTGGGCTAGAGTTAGAAGGAACAGTTGGCTTTGATATAGCCACTACTTAGCTTTGTCTCTTGAAGAGGTATCTCAGGCCAACCAATGACTGGCCCTCGTGCGTTTCCTCAGATACTTCTGGTGAGCTGGCACTTTCCTGGTCAGCAGGTTTTACTCAGGATTAGTGCACCAAGCTGGAAATTCCTTTAACTTTAACAGCTGTAAGAGTGATCAGAACTACAGAGTAAAGTACCTTTCACTTTGGCTGTAATTGAGAGAGAGACCTGTTTTTTTGTCGTTTTGACCAGAACCAGGTTTCCAAGTCCTGGGTGAGGAAAGGTTGCCCATGGACCGTCTTAAAGGGGCTAAGTTGAAGTGGGTCTTAACCACCTTGTTTGTCATTTCCCTTCTGGTGGGAAATGCTTAGCCCTTACAGGATGGCATGTGGGTGAAGTTTATTTGCCAGTCCTCTCCTGGGTATGATCCCTGTATCTGCACAGGGTGTCTTAAGGAGGGAGGATGGGTAAGCCTCCTATTGTTTGAGTTATTAATTGCACACAGGGGGCAACTCCTGATAGCTTCCTTGACTGTTTTCACCAGGCCCTGCCCTTCAAAAACCCATTTAGCTAAGCTGGTTAGGGCATCTCTCCCCAGATGAGTGGCTTGGTGAAGTCCATAAAGGACCTTCCACTGCACTGCTCCTGGCAGGTAGACTTGAGTGTCTTTAGCAAGCCACCCATTAGCTTCCAGAGTGAACACCAGGCTAGCTGCCCTGGTTTGTTCATCTAGGGTACACTTAGGAATGTTAGGTACTGGTACAGGTACTGGAACAAGGACTAAGAGGGATACCAGGGTTAAGCACATTCATTAACTACTTTGAAAATGAAGTTTACCAGGACTTTTAACATGTTCAATGTCCCTCTGCATATGATCTAGAATAGAAAAGATATCACCATAATCATCAGGAATATATCTAGAATAGGACATAGGTACAGTACCTAATATTAATTAATGTACTACTCAATGTATAAGTTTTTTCTTTGACCTATAATTAATAGATTTAAGTACCAGGTTTGCAATACCTTACATGTTATCTCTCAGTGGGAGCAGGCCATAATGCAAATTGAGTTTTAAGTTCTACTCATAGTACTCTGGTGATCATTGCTCCACTTGGTATGTCCTTCACACAACCAGCATGCTGCAGCACCATTGACCCTAGAGAGAAGCTAGGAAAGTAGGGTCCAGTATTCCACTGGCCTGTTGCACAGCACCCTTCAGCACTATGAAACAGTGCCAGTCTGGAGGCAATGTCCATTGTGCATTCAGCTATATTGAGCCATTGTTGGCTGCTGCAGGAGTTTGAAACTGCAATGTAGTTTTCATCGACTTCAGGAGCACAACCAGAGATGTAGACACCGTTATTATTTTAGGGGTCAGTCTCCAACCTAGTCACTAACTCAAATGGAGAGGCAACCTGCAGGGTATTGAAGACCTGGTTTGAATGCACAAGAGAATTTGACAATGCTGAAGTCTATCTCTTGATTTTTATACACTTTACCATGAAGTCGTTAATTAGCAGGTATTTTACTTTAGCAGTACAGGAAAACTAACTTTCCATTTTTCTTTAAAATGAAAACTGAAGATTTCCAATGGAATCAAGATTATCTTTTGATACCACACTTGAATATGCAGATTGAGGTGGATTCTGACAGGTTACACTGCTATGAAGTTACTTTTTGCCATTAATATCAGTTTAGGCTTTTAGTTAGTAATGGCTTCTTAGAACTAGCCATTTAGATACTTCAGTTTAGAGGATGCTTTACTGCAACCATATGGACTGGTTAATTTACCTTAGATTACAATTAGTAACCAATGGAATTCACTTTATCCATTTATAGAGGGCAGATTTCAAGGATTTTTTTCTTCACTTGTTGATATTTGACAACAGGATTATGAACCACCTTTATTTTAAGGCTGGTAAAAGATTTAAATTGAGGAATTACAGAACAAACTATGATCTTTAATTCTCCAGCTTAGAAGATAGAGTTTCAATCTGTCACACCTCATCTTTTCCCCATAGCTCTTGCAAAGAGAAGGCCTTGGGGATAAGGCAGGTTAAAGAGCTTAGGAAAACCTTTTCTTTTTCCAAGTTTTTATATTTAGATTTCTATATTACCTTTCCATCCTGCTTAGCCTAATTTGGGTTCCAGGAATAGATATTACATGTACTTTATCAAGAATTTTCACTTGTTAATTTGATATCATCTCAATGTGTGAAGTTATATTGAACAAATAGGCAGTCATGAACAGTTTGACACAGAAATACAGGACTTACTGTTATAATTTTCATTCTCTTACAAATTAAGTTTAAGTGTAAGATAACATTTAAAAGATTTCTTTGAAGACTCCTTTGGTTATTCTAACTTGCATTGTGACCATGCAATTTTGCACAATAATTTCATTCTTTAATTATTGGCTTATAACCAAAATGTCCCCAATGCTTTAATATAATTTTCCTTTGTTTTAGAACTTTATTTTTCACTCTGACTTTAGTAAACCTTGGATGAGCAAGACTAATTCTACATATACTCACTGAAGCTATTGAAGCCTCAGGGAAACTGGTTTCTCTCATGAATTGCCACTTTTAGGAATCCCTGACAGTCAGGACAGGAGGCCTCCTTCACTTCCTAGTCCTCGGAGATAACAGGACTCCTGCAGCTGCTGGACTGGAAGAGTGGACATTCAACCCTAAGGGTCAAAAACTCCACATATGTAGCCATGAGAGAAAGCAGGGTCACTAAGACCAGTAGGACAAGAGACAGGAATGTCTCAAGTTTGCTTCCCCTGAGCTATATATAGGGGGCAGAAGCTGTTATGGAATAATCATAAGCAAAGGCAAGGGACAACGCTAGGCTTGAATGATCATAAACAAAGCTATGTTCATTTTAAGATTTACACTTACAATAGTAGATTTAGGTTAAATCCACCCAGTTATAATTTCAGTTATCCTTCAGTTTTATAATATAAAAGTATTTATAAGTGATATTAACTCTTAGTTACAGTTTCTAGTAAGTTTTTACTTTAAGGCAAATTGTGTACCTTTATTAATGAAGCCACAAAAATTTTATTAGTAACAACTTTGCTAAGTTTTCTGTTTTTTTTTTTTAGCAGTTGAACCAATTCCTCTTGTGATTTATACATTAAATCCACTTGCAAGGCAGTATTGACATTGAAAAACTCATTTTTAGGTTACCTTTCACTGTTATCCATTTTGTAACAGGTGAACCCCAAATCTGGTTTCCTAGGCACAAGCACACTGACAAAGTTAAACACAGATTTCAAAGTTGAACACATAGTTAAGCACAGATTAAAATGGAAAAGAAAACTTTATACCCTTAGCATTTGTAGGAACTCTGATCTCAATTGCTGGCACATGAGGATTTTTTTTTTTCCAGAAGAAGTTTAGTAACAGGTTTGGATTTTGATTTCCACTTACACCTTTTATAGGCACAACTGAGTTTAAACTGAGAAGGCTTTTTCTAACAGGGAATTAGTCAAAGTTTGAGGTGTATTTCCTCATTTCTTTAAGGAGACATGGCATAAGGTTTCTGTCCCTCAGATCTATCTGTCCTCCTCTTTCACACTGGTTTAACTGGAATTCAGGTCTTATACAGAGGCTGCTCTTAGCTATACTGTGGCCATGTAGACCAGCAATATGCAGAAGCTCCTGATTCTTAGAAAGACTCTCTTATGGGGAGTTTACTAGCAGGTTAGAGACCATGCCCATTATTCTAGGAAGAATTAAGAAAGAAAAAGCACGTTTAGTCAACTGATCTGGCGTCCCAGAGTCCAAGTCTGACTAAAACATTCACCACTTCAAATCTGAAGCTGATGCTCTGGTTCCAGCGAACTGAAATCCAGAGTCTGGGGTTCACAGGCATCCCTGTGGCCAACCTAGGTCTTGGAAGATGCCTGAAATCCTGAAATGCAGGCCAAAGCACCCAAGCCAATTGGTGAAAGAACAGTTGCGCCAAACCGAAGCGACTGAGATAATAAAATCTCAGAAGACGTTTGGCTGCTCTCTGAATGGGATGGGCCCAAGCAATTTCTTGGGGGCCATTCAGAATAACTGCTCTGCTTCTCGGCACCCCTGAATTTCAGGGTTGGAGACCCACTGACGCAAACTGAAGCATCTGAGATAAATCTCAAGAGGATGTTTGGGATGCTCTCTGAATCGAAGCACTCAAGACTCCTCATGTCTTGAGAGACATTCAGAGTTATGTCTCTGGTTCCCGCCACCCCGGGAATCAGAGAACCTGCCAACAGGGAATGCCTGGGCCATTGTGGACTTGGGAGACAGACAGCTCTCAGGGTCAGTTTTTCAGACTGAATCTCCCAAGCTGAACTGTGCTCCTTCTTCCTATTCTTACAGAGGCCTTAAAAAGCAGTTTACTCTTATGACTTTACCATTTTGGTAGTTTCCCAGTTAGACAACCCATCAAAAAGCCATTAAGTGATTAGAGATCAATTGTTCTAGCTAACAGACTATGTGGCCCTGAGGCAACAGCTTCTTTGCTAGCAAATGCATTTTCAGTACTGGTTTTTAAGACATTCGAAAGCATTTTAACACAAACCTTTAATGAGAAATTTGGTATTAGGCGGGTAAAACGTGGGTAAAGTTTAAGAGTGAGGAATCCTGGCCTGTGACCCCCTTGGGGAAGGGAAATCCCATAGTATCCATCTTGGCCCTCCTTGCTACCATGTAAGGTGGGTCTACAAAGGCATGGACCTGTGGAGGGCAAGCCTCCTGCTGTGAGTCATTGCCTTGCCTCCGCCAAGGGGAAATGGTAGTAGAAGGCAATGGCCTGAGGACAAAGCCAACTGGTTGCTAAAAGGGCTTGAAAAAGCTTTGTAGCACCTGGCATTTGACTGGGGGACCTCTTTCTTGGCAGGGCCCTGCTTTGAGCCCCTTCCCAGTGCCCTAGCCCTCCCAGCTGGTGTCAGATTTCACAAGCCTGATTACATGGCATGGACACACACAGTTCCTGTGACCCGACTTTTTCCCTCCTGGGAATTTGTCCCGTGGAGGCTCAGAGGCAAACCCGTTTAAAATGGATAAGCAAAACAAGACATTAAACAAACTGTAGGCCATGGTTATATACTCATCAATAATCTCCTGGCTGGCTCGCCAAATATGTTACTGGATTTAGTCTAGGTTCTTGACTTATGCTACAGAAATGAATTTAGGAGCACGTCAGATGAGTGAGGCCAGCAATTTATTAAGGTAGGGAGAGAAAAGAAATGGGAGAAAACAACAGATCATGGGACCCGGTAGAGAGTAAGGGACTGAAAGTGATAAAGAGGGCTGATTTATAGACTACAGTTTTCCATTATAGATTATAAATGCCTAGATTTTACTTGCATGTTGTTCCATGCAGGGTGCAGAAGCCATGAGAGCCCCAAGCAGGTCGGGAGCTGCTGGAGCAGGAGGAGGGGTTGGCAGGGGTCAGGAACAGGAGCAGAAGAGAAGGGGCGATTTGACCTTTGCACCTGCCTTTTAAACTGTTAATTATTCCACCCCTTTGCTAATGGCATGGGAGGGAGGAGTTCCAGCTGTTTGCTGTTTTGATTGATTACCCCACCCATCAATCCCCCAAGTGGGGCCAATGATAATGTCCTGGGAGAGTTATTTGGAGCTTCTCCTAGCTTCTGGGAGAAATCTCAGGAGGATCTTCAGGCAGCCATCTTGGGTTATTGATGTCCACGTGGTCCTTTCTGCCAGGTTCCAGATCCGTCGATTCATTCCCTGTATGAAGCTGGCTTCAGTTTTTCTTGATTAAATTTCCATGTTTAAAATATTATACATATAAATATTTGGAGATTATATTAAATTCCTAGAGATCTGACAGTTTTCTCACTATCTGTGACATGTATGCATACTGATCTGCATATTAGAAAACAATATAGCACTATTGGTCATAATTTTAGTTATTCTTTAAAAACTGCTGCATGCTGCTGTTGAACTTAGTTTGCTGCCTAATGCACAGTAAATCTCATCTGTGACACTGATTTCTAAGAAATAAAGATTTATTACAGAGATCTGTGTAAGAAGGCAGGAGGCAAAACCTCACATCTGTCTCCCATAATCAGAGAAACTCTAAAGTTTTTTATGAAATTCCAACAAAGGGAGGTGGAAATTGTGATTTTAGGTCAATGGGAGATATTGATTGATTTGCTTAATTGGAAGTATGTAAGTGTTCAAGAAGCTGCTTTCCAGGATAGAAAGAAGCCAGCTGGGGTAAGCATTGGGTTAAGGGTTACAACAGGGTTGTAAATCACTTAATTAACAAGATAACAAGTAAAGGAATTGAACTAAGCTCAACAAATGGGCCATTAAGAACTGAAAAAATCCAGCTGGAGCAATACATATGGTTATAGGTTACAGTATAGTCATAAATAGTTCAATCAACCTAAAATAACAAGTATGGAGACTAAGCTAAACAAACAGACTATGAGAGCTGTCAAAAGCCAGCTGGGGCAAACATAATTACTGGTTAACAAAATGTGGTAAAAATTAAGATAACAAGTAAAGGAATGTAAATAAATTAAAGAAACAGGCTACAAGTGAGGGGCTGTAAATAAGAGACAAATATTTAGTCACAGCAATGCTATAAATTTTGTTAACTTAATCATAATAATAAGTAAATCCACTTACCATATCTCTACAAACAAGTTTTTCCTGCTGGTGGTTTCAATGCTCCCAAAACAACCAAATTTCTTACCAGTTACATTGTTTTATTTTGATGGTATGCTGACAGCGCTTGCAATCAGCTACAGGTTGGAGCTAAATCTTCAGGAGGAAAAAAAAAAGAAAAAGGAATTTAAAAGGGAAGAAAGGTATAAATTGTGTTATACCTGTCACTTAACACAGCCATGGTAAAACTGTAAAGGTGGGATGGGGTCAAATATCTCAACCAACAGGGCCTTTTTGGACATCTTCAATTAGACTTTATACAACTCTTCCCTTCTATGGGATATAAAGATACCCTTGTTATTGTATTTCTGTTTTCTGGATGAACAGACCCTTTTCTTTCTTGCATTGCTACTGTCTTCACAGTACATAAAAAATGAATGGACGTTATTTTCCCCACCTGGGAATTCCTGTTATTCTCTTAAGAGATTGAGGCTCCCAATTTACTGTAAATGTAATCAAGTACCTTTTCAAAGACTTATCTATCAACCTAAAGCTTTGCTGCCCCTATAATCAATTTCTAGTATCTTTGCCACAGGGCTGCTGATGCAAATTACCAGAAATGGGCTTGCATTTATAATGGGAATTTTATTTGGGGTAAAAGCTGACAGTTCCAAGGCCATGAAATGTGCAAATCAAGGGGCCATCAGAGATGCTTTCTTTTCAGAGTCAGCTACTGTTTCTCCTGCTGTCTTGACACATGATGAAGATGGCTGCTGATCTCTGCCTTCCCCTCCAGAATCTACTGTCTTCCAGAGTTCAGTTCTGGGCAACATGGCATAAGGCTTGTCCCTTTCTGGATCTTCTCTCTCAGTCTTGGCTGCTCTGCTTTCTTCCTAAGTTCAGCTCTGAGATATCAGGCATTTGGCTCATCTTTCCTGGGCTTCAGCTCTTTGAGACTCTTGAGGCTTCTCTCCTTGAGCTTAGCCATTTGCAAATCTGGTGACCTTTCTCTCACATTGCAGTATCAAATATAGCAGCTTCTTTTTCTGTATCTCCATTTATATCAGACCCAGCAAGAGAGCAGAGACTGGAGCTGGCTCATGCCTCACTGACATAGTCCAATCAAAAGCCCTAAAGCAAGGGTTCTTAACATTTTCTATTCCATGGAATGCTTTGCCAGTCAGGTGAAAACTACAGACGCCTTCTCAGAATGTAGTGGCAGATAGTTTTACGAGTTTTATGATACTCAACTAGTGTCAGGTCTAACAACTACCATAATTTTGAAGTATGGATGACTGTAAGTGATTTTTTGAGATATGTAACAATTGTATTGTGATATAAAATTAACACTACTATATTTGTTGCATACATTCGTAAGTGAAGGAAATGATAGATTTCAGTTAGAGGTCAGAGATAATAAAGATAATAAGTTGATTTTTTTTTTCAATTGCAGCTCATGGACCCCCTGAAATCTTTCCACAGACCACTTGGGAGTCTGTGGACCCCTGGTTAAGAACCCTTGCCGTAAAGTAATCTTATCGGTAATCTAATCAAAGGACCCTCAACCAAAGTTAATATATTCAAAGGTTAACACACCCACAGGAATAGATATATGTAAGAACATAATCTTTTTAGATTCATGAAGGAATTCCAAACTGTCACAGTCAGGAAAGGTAAAATGAACAAATAATATCTTAAAATTTAAATTTGCTAAATTATTTGAGACTTCTCTGTGGTCCATGAGTTCAAGGCCTCAGAACTATGAGCACATAACCTAATAAATCCCCATTCTAAAAGTCAACCCATTTCTGGTGTATTGCATTTTGGCAATCTATCAGACTAAAACAGGTACCAGGAAAGGGTGGTGCTGCTATTGTAAATACCAAAAATTTTAATAAGCTTTTAAAATGGGTAAGGGGTAGGTTTGGGAAGAATTATGAGATGCTTGAGATATTCCATTAAAGATGGCATGAGAGTGGCTCAGGCAGCATTCAGCTTTCTTGTAAAATAGGGGAGAAGGCATAGAAGTAGTCTGAGGGAGCCACTTTAGGGACCCCTGAAGGAAAGTGTCACATACATCATCAAGGAGATACTTGGGATGCAGAGATGGAAAGACCAAAGGGAAAACCATGTGTTGATACCCCTGTGGTGGGGAACACTGCCCAGCCCCCACTCCAGAGGTGAACAGCCTTGGTAAAGCTGCAGCTGAGTGGCCAATGGAGAGGGGAAAGGATAGATTCCTCCCAGGGAAGTGGGAGGATGTGATTGAGGGCTGACTGGTTTCTCTTCTGTGAAAGTAATTACCATAATTCACTATCTCAGAAGAGGTAATGAAAATTAAAGGATTCAATTCCATGGAAGAGTTCACTGAGGAACACCATTTGCTTGGCAGCTGGGAAAGTGAAGAAGGAAAGATTGATGTCTCTGATTCTTTCCCAGGCTTGACAGACCTGGTTGGACCCCATTATTGTCTTCCTGACACAGTTTTGACTACATAAATATGGCAATATTAAACTTTTAGAAAAAATAAACTAAAAGTCAAAGAAAGCTGTGAAACAAAACTACTAGACAAAAGAGAAAAACTGTTGAATAGATCAAAATCATCAACATAAGCTGATGCCTAGATATCAACAAAAGATAACCCATGTTAAGAAACAGGAAGATATGGCCCACTCAAAGGAACAAGCCAAGAATCTAGATGAGACTCTGGGTTGAAGATAACTAGTAAATGATGTTCAAACATACCACCTTATTCAATATAAGGAGATGAAGGAAAATATGACTAAAGACATAAAGGATATTAAGGAGACACTGTGTGAGCATAAAGAACATTTTGAAGGCCTGCAAAAAATGTAACAGCTTATGGGAATGAAGGACACAATGGATGAGATTAAAAATACTTTAGAAGCATATAACAACAGATTCAAAATGTTAGAATAATGAATAAGAGAATTTTAAGATAGGACATTTGAAATTGAAAAGAAACAGAGAAAAGAAGGCAGAAAACTTGAAAAGGGTCTCAGGGAACTGAATGACAATATGAAATACACAAACATATGTGTTATTGGTGTCTCAGAAGGAGAAGAGAATGGAAAAGTGCTAGAAAGGATATTTGAGGAAATACTGAATGAAAATTTTCCAACCGTTATGAAAGACATGAATCTCAATATTCAAGAAGGACAACATGCCCCAAACAGAATAAGTCCTAATAGACTTATTCTGACATCTACTATTCAGATTTTCAAAGGCCCAAGATAAAGAGGTAATTTGGGAAGCATCAACAGAAAAGCAATGTATTACTTACAAGGGAGACTTGATAAGGCTAAGTGCTGATCTGCCTTCAGAAACCATGGAGGCAAGATGGTAATGGTACGATATATTTAAGATATGGAAAGAGAAAAACAGCTAGCCAAGAATTCTTTATCTGGCAAAACTATTCTTCAGAAACGAAGGCAAGTTTAAAGTCTACAGACAAAAACTGAGAATATGTTACTAAGGGACTGAATCTACAAGAGATATTAATGGGTGTGTTATAGCCTGATAAGAAAAGACAAGGGAGAGATCCCTGGAGAAAAGTGTAGAAATGAAGAACCTAAGTAAGAGAAATCAAAAGGGCTAAAATACAGACAATAGTAAGATATGACAACACAAAGCCAAGGGATAAAATGGATGAGGTAATGCCTTTATAGTAGTAATACTGAATGTTAATGGATTGAAATCCCCAATTAAAAAACATAGACTGATAGAATAGATATTAAAAAAAAAACTCAAGCCATCTATTTGTTGTTTACAAGAACCTCATCTTGGATACAAGGACACAATTAGGCAGAAAGTGAAAGGTTGGAAAATGAAATTCCATGATAATAGCAATAAAAAAAGAGTGGGTGAAGCAATACTTTATCACGTAAAATAGATTTTAAAAGCAAATCTGTTATAAGAGATGAAGTATGTTACCAAAAATTAATAAAAGGGCCAATCACTGAGAAATAATAGGAATATTAAATATATTTGCACCTAACATAGGTATGCAAAAATTCATGAGACACACTGGCAAACCTGAAAGGGAAGTAAATGTCTCTACAATAGTAGTTGGGAACTTCAGCACTCCAATCTCAGCATTAGTTAGAGCATCTGGACAGAGAATAAATAAGGAAACTGAGATCTGGAAGAATATGATAAATGAACTAGATCTAATAGATATTTATAGAGCATTACATCCCAAAATAACAGCATATACATTCTTCTCAAGTGCCCATGGAACTTTCTCCAGGATAGACTATAGGTTGGGATTTAAGTCAGATCTCAATAAATGAAAAAAACATTGAAATTATACAAAACACTTTCTCTGATCATAATTGAATTGCATGAGAAATTAATAACAGGTAGAAAAGGGGAAAATCCATAAATATATGGAAATTAAACAATACACTCTTAAATAATCAGTGGATTAAACTATTACAAGAGTAATTAGAATATACCTCAAAACAAATAAAAATGAGAACATAACATATCAAAACTTATGGGATACAACAAAGGAAATGCTGAGTTAGAAATTTATAGCCCTCAAGGCTTATATTAAAAAAGAAGGTCTAAAATTGAAGGCATAACTTCACACCTGTATAAAAAGAACAGCGAACCTATCCCAAAGCAAGCAGACAGAAAGAAATAATAATGATTAGAGCAGAAATAAATGAAATGGAGGAAAAGAACAATAGAGAAAATCAACAGAAATAAAAGTTGGTTCTTTGAGATAAAAAAAATCGATAAAATGGTGAGTGGATGTAGTTCAACTGGTTGAACATCTGCTTCCCACATACAAAGTCCCTGCTTCTATCACTGGTACTACTGAAAAAAATTTTTTTTAATAAAATAAATGGATAAACCCTTAGCTAGATTAGCAAAGAAAAAAGAGAAAAGATACAAATAAAAAAAAATCAGAAACAAGAAGAGTAACATTACCACAGACCCAGTAGAAATAAGAGGTCATAAAAGGATACAATTAACAACTATATGACAACAAAGTAGATCGCATGGATGAAATGGACAAATTTCTGGAAACACATGAACAAACCACACTGACCATTGATGAAATAGAAAACCTCAACAAACCAATCATGGGTAAAGAAATTGAAACTCTCATCAAAAAGCTCCCCAAAATGAAAAGTCCAGGACCAGGTGGCTTTGCAGGTGAATTCCATCAATCATTTAAAGAAGATCTAATACCAATCTTGCTCAGACTTCCAAATATTGAGCAGGATGGAACACTTCCAAACTCATCCTATGAAGCTAATATCACCCTTATTTTAAAAAAGCCAAATAAAGATATTATGAAAAAAACAAAATTGAGAAATTTCTTTAATGAATATGGATGCAAAAATCCTCATAATATTTGCTAACTGAATTCAAAAACCCATAAAAAATTATGCATCATGATCAAGTGGGTTTTATACCAAGTATGCAAGGGTGGCTCATCATAAGAAAATCAACCAGTATAAGACAACACATTAATAAACTAAAGAATAGAAATCACATGATCATTTCAATTGGTGCAGAAAAGGTATTTGACAAAATACATCATTTCTTGACAAAAAAGCACTCTGAAAAACAGGGATAGAAGGTAAATTTCTCAACATGATAAAGAGCATGTATCAAAAACCCACAGCTAACATTGTGCTTAATGGTGAAAAACTAAAAGCTTTCCCACTGAAATCAGGAACAAGAAAAGGATGCTCACTTTCCCCACTGTTATTCAATATTGTGCTAGAAGTTCTAGCTAGAGCAATTAGGCAAGAAAAAGAAATAAAAGGCACCCAAGTAGGAAAATAAGAAATAATACTTTCATTATTTGCTAATGATATTATCCTATATTTAGAAAAGTCCTGAAAAATCCACAATGAAATTATTAGAACTTATAGACAACTTCAGCAATGTGGCAGGATAGAAGATTAATGTGCAAAACTCAAAACCATTTTTATACACTACTAATGAACAATCTGAGGAATAAGTGAGAAAAAATTTTCCACTTACAATAGTGACTAAAAGAATTAAATATTGAAGAATAAATTTAACCAAGGACATAAGTACCTGCATTCAGAACACTATCAAATATTGCTAAAAGAAACCAATGATGATCTAAATAAATGGAAGTATATTCTGTGTTCATGAATTGGAAGACTAAATATCTTTAAGATGTCAATTCTACCCACACTGATCTACAGATTTAAAGCAACCCCAATAAAATTTCCAATATCCTTCTTTGTAGAATTGGAAAATCCAATTATCAAATATATCTGGAAGGGTAAGAGCCCCCAAATAACTAAAAATATCTTTTCAAAAAGGACAGATTTGAAGGACTTTCACTTTCCGATTTTAAAGCATATTATCTAGCAACAGTGGTAAAAAAAAACACCGTACTGGCATAAAAATAGACATATTGACCAAAGGAATCTAATCACAGACTCCAAAATAGACCCTCACATCTATGGTCAAATGATTTTTGACAAGGCAGTGAAGCCGACTCACTTGGGTCAGAAAAGTCTATTCAAGAAATGGTGCTGGGAGAAATGGATACACATATCCATAATAAAGAAAGAGGACCTCTATCTCACACCTTATACAAAAATTAATCCAAACTGGATCAAGGACCAAAATATAAAATCTAAAACCATAAAACTCTTAGAAGAAAATATAGAGAAATATCTTCAATATCTTGTGCTTGGTGGTGGTTTCTTGAATCTTATACCTAAAGCATGAACAACAAAAGAAAAAAATAGATAAATGGAACTGCTTCAAAATTAAATAGTTTTGTACTCCCAAAGAATTTGTCAGGAAAGTATAAAGGTAGCTTAATCAATGGGAAAATTCTTTTATCATTGATCTGATAAGGGATCAATCTCCATGTTATATAAAGAGATCACACAATTTAATAACAAAATGACAAGCAACCACATTAAAAAATGGGCAAAAGAATTTGAGACATTTTTTTGAAGTGGATGTATTAATGGCAAAAGGATACAAGAAAAGATGATCAACATCACTAGCTACTAGGGAAATGCAGATCAAAACTACAATGAGATATCACCTTACACCATACAGAATTGCCATTGTTAAAAGAACAGAAAACTTCAAGTGCTGGAGAGGATGTGGAGAAATAGGAGCACTCCTTCACTGTTGGTGGCATTGTAAAATGGTGTAACCTCTGTGGAAGATGATCTAGTGGTTCCTTAGGAAACTAGATATTTAACTGCATATGATTCAGCAGTCCCACTACTAGGAATATATTCAGAAGAACTGAAAGCAAGGATGCAAACAGACATTTACACACCGATGTTCAGAGTGGCATTATTCACAATTGCTAAAAATAAGGAAATAACCTAAGTGTCCATCAACCAATGAATGACAAGATGCGGTATATTCACACAATGGAATATTACTCAGCTGTAAGAAGAAATCAATTGGCAAAGCACATGACAACATGGAGCAACCTTGAGGATATTATGTTGAGTAAAATAAGCCAGACACAAAAGTATGGCTATTGTGTGGTCTCACTGATATGAACTAGATACAAATGAGTAGACATATGGAGTTGGACTATGAAAAAAACCATTCTGAATGTATGTAGAATGTTTAATAAGGCCAAATGTAAATATGTGATAAAGTTAGACTTGATGGTAACACATAATGAAAGTAACAAACACTGTTGATTTATGGATGTGATAGTGGCCGAAATGAGTAGTCTAGGAAGACTAATGTTAGTTGGAGGATAGAAGGAGGGTAATATTAGGAATGTAGAGCAATGATTTTGGAAGTAAATGAAGATTGTGGTTAATAATATAAATACATGAATGTTCTATTACAGGGTGTTAGGAATGTAATGATACATGGGAAAATATAACTAATGTAATTTATACACTCTAGTTAAGAACTTTGTAATGTTTTGTAGCAAAAACAAAGTTGGTACTATAGTAATTCTGAAGGGTTAAAAAAAGAACAATATGGGGTTTGGTTTTGTGAGCTATAGATATTATTAAGCATTTTTTCTCTTGATTATTTTTCCTTAATAAGAAATCTTGACTATGTCATTTAACCCATCTGTGTTCACCTTTGTATCTTTCCGAATACTAGAGTAACAAATGAGTTAGCAGTTGGAATTAGACAAAAGTGCCTGATAAAGGAATTTTTAAGGGTAATATTTCCATAACTTATTAAGCTGCCTTTTGCTGTTCTTGTATTTTTGTGAATTTGAAATAAAGTTGTTGGAAAAAAAAAAAAGATTTTTGAGAAGCTTGATAGAAAAGGCCTAGATTTCTTTGAAGAGACTATTGGTAGAAATGTAGCTGCTATGGGTCCTTCTGACAAGGCCTTAGATAGAAATGATGAATGTTTCATTGTAAACTGGAAATAAAGGTGACCCTCGTTTAAAAGTGGCAAGGAATATGGCAAAATTGTGTTCTGATATCAGATGGGAGGCAGAATTTGAAAGTGACAAGCTTGAGTATTTAGCTGAGGAGATTTCCAAACTGAATGTGGTAAGCGCAGCCTTGCTTTTCCTTGCAGCTTATAGTAAAATGTGAAAGGAAAGGGAGATGCTGTCAACTGAACTCCTGGTCACAAAGAAACCAGAAATTGATGGTTTGGAAAATTCTGAGCTTCCATAAAGTGAATCCCCCAAAAATATTACACCAAGTGATAACTTAAGTAAACATGGAAATAGTCAGACATTTCAGTGCAAGTCAGGACTGGAAATGCAGTTATCCAAGTAGGATCTCTGGAAAGACCTACTGTCTGGTGACTTGGATCCCTATGTGCTGTATGCAAAACCAGCACGTTTTTGTTTGTTTGTTTGTTTGTTTGTTTGTTTGTTTTTTGCCAGATCTGTGTGAATGGCACCCACTGCCAGAGCCTGGACAAAAAGGGACAGAAAAGAGACAGACTGAAGGAAAAATGACTTCAAAGGTGGAACACTGGAAGCTGAGGTCTGGACTAAAGACGTCTTCTCAGGCCAAGATAGTGAGCTGTCTCAAACATAGTGAGGAGCTGTGTAAAAATGAAAGCTTCCTGCCAAACTGAGGTGGATCCTGAAGACCAAAGTAAGACTTGAACAAGTCCACTTTAGCAAGTAATGAGCATTTATTTAGGAGGTTTATGTGAGGTCCTTATCCTCGGTGGCAGGAGGAGAAATAGCATTTTCCAAGCTCAATCATCCATGCTCACCACAAAATGAGAGGGATATTTTATAAGGTCTCTTAATGTGCAGATGGAGAAGGCATGTGAGGGAGCAGGACTTCTAAAGAATGCAGTGTTAGAAGACTTAATGATCAGCTACCAGTTCACAACCAGTTCCCAAGGCTTGCCTTTTAACTATTTAGGAATGGAATGTTGCTATAACAGGAAGGGGAAAGAATTGGAAGAGTTGAGGGAGAAAATGTGAAGTCATATATGCCACAGAGACTAGACTTGTATGTGGAAAGGGTGAGTAAGGACCAGCACATAAAGAAGGCAGGCCTTCTTCCCCAATGTTCAGGAAGAGTACTGCCGCCCCAGGCTTCAGAGAGGGTAAAGCACATTATCTGTGGATTAGGGAAAGTCTGGCCACCACTTCACTGCTATAAGGGGGTTGTACCTGTGGCCTGGAAATTGGAAAGAGTCTGGTCATCACCCCAGTGTTCTTGGAAGGTGGAGCCTAGTGCTCAGCTACCACCCAGTTGCTTGATGAGGGTGGACCTGAGAGCATGGTCACTGAGCAAGCCCTTGGGAAGGGTGTGGCTGCCACTCCATCAGGCCCCGAGGACAAGGCCTTGTACTACAGATGACTTTTGATCTTGAAATTTAATGGATTATGTCCTGCAGGTTTTTGGAACTGTTTGGGACCCAAAACTGTTTCTCCCTATGGCAATGGGAACATTTATCCTATCACCACCCCTCCTTTTTATATCGGGAGCAGATAACTTTTTCTCAGTTTCACAGGTCCACAACCTGAGGGGAGTTTTGCCTTGGGACAGAAAACACTTATCATTGATTTTGATGAGACTTTATACTTAATGTTATTACTAATATTCTTACTGGAGTCCTTTATAAATGGGATAAGGGCAAAGAGACAAAAGCCACAGACAGAGAGAAAGCCACAGGAACAGAGAGAAAGCCAGAAACGGAAGGCAATAAAACCCAGAAGAGATGGGAGAGACCAGATGTTGCCATGTGCCTTGCCATATGAAAGAGGAGTTCAGGATCACAGGCAGCTGGTCTTCAGGTCGAAAAGCATCATTCAATAAAGCTTTGATTTGGACATTTCATGGCCTCAGAACTATAAGCTTATAACCTAATAAATTCACATTGTAAGAACACTTTTTCTTTGCTCTTCTAGTATACCATATAGAAAATGAAACCAATCAGAGTCACTGCTAATCCCACTTAGTCCTAAACAGTTATTCCTCCCATAGACAGCAAAGCCAAAGAACAAGTAAACAAATGAAAATAACACCTCAGAGGACCCATTGTGGCTTAGTGGTTGAGTACCGGCTTCCTACTTGCAAGGTTCTGAGTTCTATCCCCAGCCCAGTACCACAAAAAAAAAAAAAAAAAAAAAAAAAAAATCTTGAACTTCAGGCAACCTGTGAAATCAGTGATGAAACGTGGGAGACTTTTAGTGGTGTATGAGAGATTAATAACATCTTTGGTCATGCTTGTAACTGAAGGCATGAACAAAAGGGAGGAAATAAAATTGTATACAGAAAGCCCTGGGGACTCCTCAGGGCCAAAGAATTCTTGCCCTACTTCCTCTTTGAATTCCCTGTCGAATTTTTATTTTTTGAAATTTGAAATCCTCACCAAGGTAGCTGACCGAGATAGCTACTTAAGCCTCTAGTTCATTACATTTGACCCAAGACAAAATAAAGCCCACCTGCTCTAAGTCTACCCCTATAGGATGGACAAACCCTCCTCCAATCAATAGAAGTTAAGCTAAGTTACTTTTTATGTCTATAAAAATCAATGGCCACTCCTAGAACCCTTAAGCTAAGTCCATTCTGGCTTCCTTTCCTGCAGCAAAACTTTGGTGTACAGATTAACATGCTGTTGTCTATGAACTCAAATCTGATTTGTCTTTCGCACTTGTGGAAGTCTGAGATAAACTGAACATGACATAGAATGCATGTTTTTAAGAGAGAAAAGTGATATAATGGACTTCTTCAAAATTAAAGCTCATTCCTCTTTCAAAAGCACAAAGAAGCAAATACACTTATAACAGATTAGGAAAATATATTGGAATTCATATGCCTGATAAAGCATCTGTATCCAAATATATAAAGCACTTATACAACTCAATAAAAATACATCAAACAAAAATCATTTAAAAATGGATAAAATTGAACTAACACATCAACAAATATATATTAATGGATAGTAAGCACATAAAATATTGTCAACGTCATTAGTGATCAAGGAAATGCATCTTTTCATTAGAGAAGTTATAAATTTACAGAAAAAAACATGCATACAATACAGATTTCCCACATACCATCTTATTACTAACACCTTGCATTCGTGTGGTATATTTGTTATAATTCATAAAAGAACATTTTTATAATTGTGCTATTAATAATGATCACTGTATTGTATGGTCCTATTTTTTTGTTATTTGTTTTGTAATTTATTCTAGTAACATATACAACCTAAAATTTCCCCTTCTAGCCACGTTCAAATTTAAACCACACTGAGATACATTACACTTACACAAGAATAACAAAAATTAAAAACACTGAGAATACTGTGTGTTGGTGAGCATGTGATGGAATTCCCATACATTTCTGGTGGGAATGCAAAATGCTACAGTGAAATGCAGATTGACAGTATCTTTTACAATAAAATATACTTACCGTATGATTCAGCAATTCCAATGCTAGGTATTTTTAAAAGATAAGTATAATTATATTCTATTTAAAGACTTATACAGGAAGTTCAAAGCTGTTCATAGCAATTTTTTTGATCAATTGGTAAAAAAATGCAACAACATAAATGCCCATTACTTAGTCAATGGATAAACAAATTGTGATGTATCTGTACTTTGGAATGCTGCTCAGGAACAAAAAGAATGAATAGATGCAAAAACATGGACAAATATCAAAAGCATCATGCTGTGTTAAAGAAGTCAAATTCAAAAGAATGCATTCTTTCATGATTCTATTTATTTTTAATTCAAACAAAGATAAATATACAGTGACAGAAAACACATCAGTACTTCTTAGGGGGGGAAGCAGCTGTGGCTCAATCAGTAGGGCTCCCGTTTACCATATGGGAGGCCCCGGGTTCGGTTCCCGGGGCCTCCTGGTGAAGGCAAGCCCGCCTGCACGGCGTGGTTAGCTGATCCAGCGAGCACAAGCAGCAAGGGGGGGATAAATGAATAAATAAATAAAATATTAAAAAAAAAAAAAAAAGTACTTCTTAGGGGTTCAGAGTTTTGTGTGTGTGGGGGGGTCTTGATTACAAAGCAGTGTGAGGAAGATGTGTGAAGATGGCTACAAAGTTGTATCCAAATGTCAAAAACTCTAATATATACACTCAAATTGGCTTGATTTTATTGGCCAAAAATTATATCTCATTAAATGAGGGATCAAATCAAATTAAAGAAAAATATTTTCAGTGAAATATGAAACATTAAAATGTAGTTATAAGGGGCATGGGATATTTTTAAATGTTTCACATATCTTTTCAGTTTTATCAATATGTAAGAAGAAAATATCTTATTAAAATAATATTAATTACTGTAATTGGACACTGAAAGCATTCCTTACACATATAAGGTAAATTTTTTAGTTGGTGGCATCACAAGCCTAAAACTTAGATTAATTTCCTGGGAACTTTGCACAGTTTTATTCAAGCAACTAGTTTTCTAAATTTGGTATAGATTTAATTTGGCTACTGAATGCCTAACCTAGATTTCAAATAATTTCTTTGCCTATGCGCCGTGATCCCTATGGCAATAAATGAATAAAGGATGTATCACTATTTGAACACCTCTAATTTAAAGCAACTTAATCATCCCTCTTCATTGAAGAATTCTGGACTACAATTACATCGTTAATGTCTAGCTGTCGCTTCTTTTCAAGCCTAGAATCAGAGAATAATTGCATCCCATGTATTTTCCTGTGAAAATTGCTTCATGCCTGGTGGTGATTTTTTTCCTTAACCATTTTCTTCTATATGGAGTGACTGCTAATCTCATAAAGGACTTTGTAGCTACATTATTTCGTTGTGATTCTTCCCCATCTCGACAACATCTAGATAGAAAATATACTTAATATGTAAAGATTAAGCAATACCAAAAGCACATTCAATAATAATAAGTTCATCAGGTCATTGCAATATGACCCTTGATATATGTAGTGTGTTCTAAATTCTAAGGTTCATTATATATTGAGGAGAATTTATTTTTGAAATTTTGACAGAGAGTACATTGACAATTATTTTGTTATTTTATGTTTAAAGACAATTTGTTGAAATACCTAAAATAGCTTCTTAAAATAGTTGACTAAAAATTTATCATACATTTCTTGATCAGAAACATAAGAACATTTTAAGAAAATTCAAAATAATGACAAAAAATTACAAACATAAGAAAACATAATTGTGTGTTATATACTCAAAGTTATATATTAATATGGGTTAATGACTTAAAATACATCAGAATTTACTTAATATTGTGAGTTTGGTGTTTAAGACTCATTCCTAATAAAGAGAAAGGTCATTATCCTAATTCTATTAACTATAATCTCATTTTATCTCAATTATCTTTGAAAGTTAAACTAGATTTTCTGAAGTTTTATTTATAGTCCTTTTACCTGCAACTAACTCAATCAGTTCCTCCAACTCATCTTATTTCTTCTATAAATACCAAACAAAATTTATTTGGAAGAGCTATCATTTTTTCCCAACAAAAAGCAATCTTAAAGCAGGGTAAAGAATATACCAATCTTATGTTTAATTTTTAAAATCTTTCTTCCTTCCAGTTGTAAAGTTGGAGAAGACTTAATCAGCCTTTCCTAGATCTGACTTATCAGTGTGTTAGGGTGAGTAGAATGAAGAAAGAAAAAAAAAAAGATATCATTTTTCAAGTGTCTATTGTAATTCAATCTCAGGATTCACTGCTTTCATGGTAAGCATGGATTGGTAATCAGTGGTTCAAAGGTGCAAAGGATACCCAAAAGCCGTATGTATGTATGTATGTATGTTTGTATGTATGTAGGTATGTATGTATATTTTATTCTGATTTAGGAGATTTGACTTGGGTCCCAGATTTTTCACAGTCTCCTTCAGCTCATGCTTTCCTATAGTAGGGGTCATTTTTCCACCCCTTTTTGATATAAAACCAGGCACTTTGAATCTAGCTATTTTCTGAAATAATCTTTGAAAAGCACATATTTTTACCACACTAAATGGTGAGTTTTCAGTCTGATCCACTACCATCTTATTCTCTATCTTGCCATCTCTATTTTTTTTTAACATGTTCTAAAGGCATAAAAAAAGATTAGTAAATTGACAGACAAATCACACCCAATACTTATTTTCTTGTGATTCTCTTGAGTACTCTTCTCACTGGGTTTCAGGCAAGGGAATATTGCCCTCCAAAGGCTCGCACTGCAAAATTTTCCAACCCCCTACCTCCCTAAAGTAGTGTCAATTATTTCCTTTTATCCCATATATGACTAATTTAATGAACACTTCCCAACCCTCATCTTATACTGTACTGAATTTCACATTAATGAAAACTCCCTCTTATATAAGTATTTTTGCTCTTCTAAAGGTCCTGAATTGTCATGATTTCTTGATTTTCCTTCCAAATCTTTGGCCTCTGTGTCTCAGATTCTTTCAAGAATCTTTCTCTGTGGACCTTGAAAAAAATAGGACTGCTGAATTATTCAACTGTCATTAATTTCAATTGTAATTAATTGTCATATTCTTGACTGAATATGACAGTCTCATACATATGATATATTTTATTATCATAGGTAGCAGACTACATATTTTGCCCAATTGATTGTTCCCTCATTCCCTTTAAAAGGTTATACATTCCTGCCCATTACCATGTGATTTGAAGAGTCTTTCTGAGGAAGTAAATCATTTTTTGTCTTACAGAATTAGTCTTGACCATGAAATAGCCCTGGCAAGTGAAATGTGAGGAACAGTGATTGACTGGAAGCTTGAAGAATATTACATGTTCCTGTCAGTTCTTATTATATTTTTCATTCTTTTACAAGATTGGAATATCCTATATGTAGGCTCAAATTTCAAATAATTAAGAAAACACATGGACATACTTGCAAGTGACCTACAGCCTGGTGCTAAGTCATAATTTGGAGTGGAACCATAATCAACCCAGAGATGAAATGAAAAGGTAAGTTTACATACATCTTCATTATTATAAGCCATAAAGATATTTTTTGATTGTTACTGTAGCAAAATTGGCTGTCAGTCTATACATATATTTTAAATACCTAACCTATAATCTGTGCCCAGGCAAGTCTTTCTCTTGAGAACAATATCTGAATCTGCAACTGCCTATTGGAGTTTACCAATATGTCTAACAGAACCCTCAAACTTAGCATATCCCCAATTTAATCTATCATGTGTTTGACCAGTCTTCTTCCTGTGTTTATCTCAGTAAATGACACAACCAAATATATCCCAAGTAAATCATTTCCCCTTTACTACCATCTGAATTTAGTCACCCTTATTTCTCCTCTGGATCATAATAATATTTTTCAAATATTACTGATCTAAAACCCTCCAATTTGTTCACCACAAGGGATCTTTTAAAAACATAATACCAGCATTTTGTCTTCTGGATTGAAACAAACAAACAGGCAAGTATATTAGCAAATAAAATATATCTAATGCCTTTTTATTAAACTAAAAATAAAATGCAAATTTCTTTACATGCCTTAGAAGCATAATCTAATTTCTAATCATTTTATAATCTCATAATTGATTCTCTTTTTTCAAACTTTAGATGCTACCATAAATTTTTTTCAGTGCTTCTAATGTTTCTCTTCATTTCAAGAATTTCTTTGCATGAATTATTCCCTTTAAGTCATTCTTTACTGAGTCTTTGGTTAGTTAATTCATGCTCATTTTTCAAGTGTTAGGTTTCATTACTCTTTATCTTCTGTATCTTTTTAACATATCTTCATCTTCCTTCAACTCCAAGGGAGCTCCTTCAATTTAAATCCCTACCCATTTAATTAAATTTAACTTTTGTTTTTATACATCATTAGAGTGCAAACTTTCTGGAGATAGAGAAGAATAAAACCTCATTTACTTCTATAGTGAGTTTCCATATCTTATAGAGTCTGACATTTACTTGGTTTTCAATACTTATAGAAGAATGCATATATGAATTAACGTAATATACCCTTGTACATCAATATAACTGTTTGTTCTCTATCTTCAAAATTGAATAACTGGCAATATATTCCCTGAATCTTCTTGTATGGTCACAAAAAAATCTTGGGCAACTGAATCAGTTAATAATAAATCATTATTATTTTAAACTGCTATGTTTTGAGGGGTTTTGTTACATAATAATATATAATTGATATACATAAGGGTAAGTCTTATAAAATGGGAATTTAAGAAACTTAAAGAATAAATCCTACAGTTGTACTGGCTTTAGGTTCTTAAAGGTCAAGTCTTAAATTTGACCTTACTGATATTCAGTTCTTTTTCTATAAAAACAGACAATAAAACCTATTCTATTGCGAATATTCTCGCTGTCCTGATTTTGTGATAATCAGGGTAACCTAAACATTAGCTATATTAGAAACTATCATGTATCCCCAGACCTAGTTATTCTCCCTAGGTCTGGTTTTTAGAATGCTGGTGATAAACCAAGCCTGATTTATTATATCACCATGGAAAATAACTGTAACTCTAGGAATCTTTGGTCAGCCTTAAGAGATATAGCAGGGGGATGGATGTGGCTTGGGTGGTTGGGTGTCTGTGTCCCATATGAGGACCTGGGTTCGATCCCCAGTACCTCCCGGTAAAAATAAAATAAAAAAAATAAAATATATAGAAGGCACATGGACCACCAGGCCCTGCAAGCAGGTGAGTCACCAGGCCCCGCGAGCCACACAGCAAGATGATGACGTAACAGGAGAGTGACACAAGGGAGAGAAGAGAAGAGTAAAACCGAAAAAACAGGAACTAAGGTGGCACAGGTGGACCGGTGGTAGAATGCCTCTCTCCCCCATCGGAGGTTCCTAGGATCAAATCCCAGTTAAGACAGGAGGAGAATGATGAGAAGAGAGGGCAGGAAACGGACACAGCGTTGCCCAGCGAATAAACATAGAAAGAACAAAAATGGGGGGGGGGATGGGTAAAAGTAAATAAATAAATAAGTAAATCCTTTAAAAAAATGTATAGGGGAGGAAGATACAGACTATAGTTGGTAGTAATACTTTGACAATGCTCTTTCATGATCTGTCTACAAATGTTTCACAACAATGCAAGGTGTTTGTGGGAGGGTGATGTGTGGGAGCCCTGTATGATGTTATGCATGTTTGTTTTGTAAGTTCACTATGTTTACTGAACACTTATAGTTTATATATATTCATGTATGAATGATATACTACAATAAATTGTTTTTTTAAGAAAAACCTATACTACATTACTCAAAGGGATGTTGCCAGTGTCTTTATGGGCTTTAAAAGGGCTATCTGAAAATGGACAATTCTAGGAGACTCAAAACATCACTATAGTCAAACACTCAGAGTAGGGGTTTATGGAGTTTAGGTGATCGATGGAGCTTTAGCTCTGGTCCATCTCACAGTGGGTCCAGTGGGTTTCTGGACCCTTCTGTGATTATTTCCCCAGTTCCAAATGCATAATTGGAATAAATATATTCAGTGTGACAGTTGAAGTTATTTTATGAATCCCCAAACCAGAAAGATGATGTTTTTTTACCTAATCCATTCCTGCAAGTAGGAGACTGTGGCAGCTTGGTATTGTTTTTCAGTTCCAAAAATAGATATTGGATTGTGTTTGTAAAATAGTCTGTTCCTATGTATTAGATAGAGAGGCTTCATTTTCACTTTATTAAATCAAGATTAGGGCTTTTACTTGACCACATCATTAGGGAGTGCAGGGTTGCATCCCCACCCCCTTCTTGGGGATGAAACAGACTCTCATACAGAAGCAAATGCTTGGAGAAGGAGAACACATAGAGTTTAGTTTTGGAGGCTGGAGCCTCGGGGAGAAAGCCAAGCCATTGGCCTGATAGTTGAGCCTGGTTAGAAATGAGGTCCAGAGGAAGAGAGACGAGTCCTATGGCAGCCTACAGCTGAGATCGGAAGAAGCTAGGACCACAGAGCCTTAAGAGAAACCGTCACAGACATTGCCCACCATCTTGGTTCAACATGTGGCAACAGAGTTTGGATGAGGAAATACCTCTTATGGTATCTTGAGTTGGAATCTTTAGGGCTTGGTAACTGTAAGCTTCTACCACAAATAAGTACCCTTTATAAAAGCCAAAAGAGTTCTGGTACTTTGCATCAGCACCCCTTTGGCTGACTAATACAAAGACCCTTTTGATTGGACTACATCAGTGAGGCATGACTCAGGTTGAGTCTTTGCCCTCATATTGGGTCTTATATAAATGGACACACAGGAAAAGGGAGCTATTCCTTTCTTTGACTCTGCAATGTGAAAGGACGACTTGAGGAGTACTGGCAGACAAAGCTTAAGCATGAAACCCTCAAGAGGCTGGGCCCTCGGAGCAGTTCAAGGCTAAAGAGAAGAATCATATGCAGGATAGCTCACAGCATAACTTGGGAAAAAAGCACAGCAGCTGAGACTAAGAAAGGAGGCCCAGTAAGAGACAAGCCCTATTCCTGTTTGCTCATGGCTCTGTTTAGGGAGATGAGAGATTGTGGAGGGGAAAGCAGAGACCTTGGCAGTGATCAGGGCCATCTTGTTTCATGACATTGCAGGACCCTGACAAGTCATCTCTGCTGATGCCTAGATTTGGACATTTAATGGATTCAGAACTGTAAGCTTTTACTCCAAATAAAACCCCTTTGTAAAAGCTAACCCATTTCTGGTACTTCACATCAGCAGCCCTCTGGCAAACTAAAACACTCTGCAACTGGAAGAATCCCCATATTGGTTCCCTGCCTTGTGGAGTGAGAGTTATTATGGTAGGAAAAGCCAAGTGGAAAGCAATAGAACTACCTCTACCTAGCAAAATAGTAAATCAAAAGTAATGCTGGATTCCTTGAGGGGTTTCAGAGATCAGTGCCACTGTCAAGTACTTGGAGGATTCAGAGGTGGCAATTTCCACCACATCCCCATTCAACTCTTTTATTTGTCCTATGCGGAAAACAGATGGGTATTGGAGGATGACAGTGGATTATGGTCTACTTAACCAGGTGGTGACTGCAATTGCAGCTGCTCTTCCAAATGTGGTATCATTGCTTGAGCAAATCAATACATCCCCTGATACCTGTATTCAGCTATTGACCTGGAAAATGCTTTTTCCTCAATGGCTATTAGCAAGAACCACTAGAAACAGTTTGTTTTCAGCAGGCAAGACCAGAAATATACCTTCATTGTCCTATCTCAAGGGTATATCAACTCTCTAACTCTACATCATAATAGATGAAAGGGACCTTGATCATCTCTCCCTCTGAAAAGACATCACTCTAGTCCATTATACTGATGATATCCTGTTGATTGGACATAGTGAGCAAGAAGTAACAAGTACTCTATAATAATTGGTAAAGCATTTGTGTGTCAAAAGATGGGAGATAAATACAACAAAAATACAGGGTACTGCCAAGTCAGTGAAATCCTTAGGTGTCCAGTGGTATAAACATGTCAAGATATCCTTTTTAAAGTGAAGGGTAAGCTGTTGCATCTGGCCCTTCCTATGGCCAAAAAAGAGGCACCAGGCTCAGTTGGTCTCTTTGGATTTTGAAAACAATATATACCTCATTTAGGTATGCTACTCCAGCACATTTACAAGTGACCAGAAAAGCTGCTAATTTTTGAGTGGGGACTGGAACAAGAGGAGACTCTGTGAACAGGAGACTGTGCTGTGCAAGCTGTACTTGGGCCATATGATCCAACAGATCCAATGGTGCTGGAAGTGTCAGTTGCTAATAGAGATGTCTGAAGACTTTCGCAGTCCCCTATAGAAGAATCGTATTGAAACCATTGTTTATTTTGGAGCAAAGACCTGCCATCCTCTGCACATAACTTCTCTCCTTTTGAGAAACAGCTTTTGACCTGCTACTGGGCCTTAATAGAAACTAAATGCTTGACCATGGGTCACCAAGTTACCATGACAACTGAGTTACCTATCATGAGCTGGATATTGTCTGACCTGCCAAACTGTAAAGCTGTGTGTGCACAACAGCACTCCATTATAAAGTGGAAGTGGTACTTGAGTAGATCCTGAAAAGACAAGTAAGTTACATAAGGAAGTGGCCCACATGACTATGGCCACCACTACTTCCACATTACCTTTATTTCACAACCCACAGCTGTGGCCTCTTGGAAAATTCATTACAATCAGTTGACTGAGGAAGAGAAAACTCAGGTCCAGTTTAAAGATGGTTTTGCATGATATGCGGGTATCACTCAAAAATGGATAGCAGCAACACTGCAGCCCCTTTCTTGGACATCACTGAAGAACAGTGGTGAGAGGAGATCATCCTTGACAGAACTTCAAGCAGTGCAACTGTTTGTTTATTTTGCTTGGAAGAAGAAATGGCCAGAGGTGTGATTTTTCATTGATTCATTCCCTGTTGCCAATGGTTTATCTGGATGGTCAAGACTTGGAAGAAACATGAATAGAAAATTGGTGACAAAGAGGTCTGAGGAAGAGATATGTGGATAGAGATTTCTGAGTGATCAAGAAACATGAAGATATTTGTGTCCCACATGAATGCTCACCAGAGGGTGACTATAGCAGATTTTAATAATCAAGTGGCTAAGATGACCTGTTTTGTGGCTAGCACTCAGCCTATTTCCCCAGCCGCTCCTGTCATTGCCCAGTGGACTCATGAACAAAGTGGCCATGGTGGTAGGGTTGGAGGGTATGTATGGGCTCAGCAACATGGACTTCTTCCTCACCAAGGGTGACTTGGCTAAAGCCACTGCTGAGTGCCAAATTGCCAGTAGCAGAAATCCACACTCAGACCCTGATAAAGCGTCATTCCCCTAGGTAATCAGCCTGTTACCTGGTGGCAGGTTGGTTACATTGGACCACTTCCGTTATGGAAAGGGCAGCAATTTGATCTAACTGATAGATATATATTCCAAATATGGGTTTGTCCCCCCTGCATGCAATGCTTCTTCCAAAACTACCATTTGTGAACTTACTGAATGTCTTATACACTGCCATGGTATTCCACACAGCATTGCTTTTGTCCAAGGAACCCATGTCACAGCAAATGTTGTGTGAGAATAGGCACATGCTAATGGAATTTACTCGTCTTACCAAGTTCCTCATTAGTCTGAAGCATCTGGATTGATAGAATGGTGGAATAGCTTTTGAAGACTCAATTACAGTACTAACCTAGGCAATTCCTTGCATGGCTGGAACAGTGTTCTCCTGGAAGCTGTGTATGCTCTAAATCAGCATCCACTCTATGCTTCTGGTTTTCCCATAACCAGGATTCACAGGTCAGGAATCAAGGGGTGGAAATGGCAGTGGCACCACTCACTATTACCCCTAGTAGTCCACTAGGATAATTTTTACTTTCTGTCCCTGCAACATTAAGTTCTGCTGGTCTACAAGTCTTAGTTCCAAAAGTAGGAGTGCTTCTATCAGGAAACACAACAGCAATTCCATTGAACTCGAAGTTAAGACTGCTGTGTGGCCACTTATATTTCTCATGCCTCTGAATCAACAGATAAAGAAGGGAATTACTGAACTGGTTAGGATGATTGATCCTATGAAGGGGAAATAAGACTGCAATACACAATGAAGGTAATGAAGAATTTGTCTGTATATAGGAGATCCCCTATATTCCAGGCAAATGGTAGAAGTAAGGTCATCTCTTAGTTCTACTATTCCCTGTGATTAAAGTCAATGGAAAACTGCAACTACCCAATCCAGGCAGGAGTAACAATGGCCCAGAATCTTCAGTAATGAAGATTTGGGTTACCCCACCGGCAACCAACCATGGAGAGCTGAAGTGATTGGTGAGGGTAAAGGGAACGTGAAATGGGTAGTGGAAGAAGTTAGTGATAAATACGAACTTTGACCACATGACCAGTTACAGAAATGAGGACTGTAATGGTCATGAATATGTTTTCTTGTTTTGTTATGACTATGTTTGCATATGTACATAAAACAAAAATCTTTGTTTTCTTCCCTATATTTTCCCCTTATCATATATATGACACTAGTTGTGTTTGTTTCATGTCATAGTATTTAAGGATATCCAGTATAAAAATGAATATTACCCAAGGACTTGCATCAAGTTTTGGATATAGTGCATTTCTAGTTGTACACAGGACAGTTGAGTATTGTTAGGTGAAATATATATAAATATCTGTCTGTTATTGTTTTTATTTAGAGATTAAATATGGTTTAAGGTGTATGGCTGCCAATTTGACAAGTGGTAGACTGTGATAGTTAGGCTAATATGTCAACTTGGCTAGGTAATTCTGCCCAGTTATTTGTTCAAGCAAGCACTGATCTAATTGTAATATAAGGGCATTTCATGGACTTAATCATCAGTGTGTTGATTGCATAGATGGCTTTTTACCTCTACAAGCAACTGAGGATACTGCTTTCAGGAATGAGTGAAGTCTTATCCAATAAGTTGAAGGCCTGAAAAGGAGAAGTGATTTCAGCATTCAGGTAGATAACCCCTTTCTCTACTTAAGGAAGCCAGCATCTCCTGGGGAGCTCATTGTGGATCTTTATCTGAGTCCCTGGCTTGCAGCCTGCAATTTGGACTTGTGCTTACCCATGGTCGCAAGAGACAATTTTACAAAATCTCTTACTATTTATATTTCTTACCGGTTCTGTTTCCATAGAGAACCCTGACTAATACACTATGCTTACAGGCTTTAGAGTCAATGTATTTTGCCTATGTTCTGTCTTTACCACCAACCACCTGCTGATTTTGCAGAAATATATATTTTTTAATCTTCTCTAAGCATCAGTCTCTTAATTTGTAAGTAAAGATAATGATGATCCTTTACTTTGTGTTTACTGTGAAGATCAAGTGAGATGAATCCTGAAAAGAACTTAGCATAGTATCTGGCACATAATAATGGCTCCATAGAGTATTTTTTCTCTCATATTATTTGTATTATATTTACTACATTTTGTCTTTCAGGATCTGCCCTAATTTACCCATATTTTATTTCAAATCAGCACTGCCTAATATTCTGATATATTTCAATAGCATAACTAAAATGGCTCAGAAGTTATTAAATACACCATCTCAAAAATATTTTTCATTCAGTGTATCAGAGGAATATATTTAATTTTTACTATAGTCTAATGATAGCAATACTAATGAAAGTTCTACGGCCACACAGGTTTAATGATCCTTTTTCCTTCAGTGTTCTCTATTTTCAGTTAATCTAATTTTTTAAAAAAGTGCATCTTCATAAAACAGGAAACTTTCTCATGTTTTACATTTATTTATCCATTTTGGGGAATGATAATTGTAATCTTAAAAAACTTGTTCATTCTGACATGGTTTTACAATAATGCAAATATACTCCATGAGATTCAGTATGAAATAAATTTCATTTTCATTCAAAGTATTATCTTCACAGGCTGGCACTAAAAACCAAATTGATAGTTCTTCATCTACATTTCTGGGTAGATGACAGTAAAACTTGAATTAATTTTTCAAGTTTATTTCATGAGACACTGTACGAAATGCTTTAATAAAGTCCAGATGTGCTGAATTACATCCACTGCATTGCAAACTACTCAATTTTTTGAGTATGCCCTTTCATACCTTCTGCTTGTCAACGGTTTGCATCTAATAGAAAATATATCTTGAAGGTAGATAACAGGCAGACATTTTTAATGGTATTCTTTAATTTTGAGAAGAGGTGGTCAAGCACATTGTATCCTGATTCAAAATGATAATATCTTTACTTGAAAATAATGCAATAGATAATAACATACAACATGAGCCTTTACAAATAGAGTAGAAAGTTTTATGAACAGTAGACTCATAAACACTATTTGCTTTTATTCTTTTAGGCTATTATAAAATGCAATATCCACAGTATCTCTTTTTATTTGAATGAAAATAAAAACTCTAAAGCTTGGGATAAATGTTTAATTTTATCATATTGACTCAAAGGCAATCAAATAGCTATTCTGGGGTAGGAGGTTTAATAAACTAAAGAATACATACATCATTATTACTTATTAAAAGTTTTGTCTCAAACTTATTTTGTTACTCACAAATAACATGAGGGGAAACTTCCAAAAATGGTTAACTTTATTTGCTGACCCCTCACAAAGTGTATTTTCTCCTCAGGTTATAGCATTTACATTCTTGTAGGAAATGTATAGTGTGAAGTATCTTTAGTGATCTCCATTAATGTATATGATTTGGTGTACCTGTAAATTATTTGAATAAAATTGATAAAAATATAATCAACTCATCACTACCCAAGGCAGTGGGGAAACAGTTGCATAACAATGGATGTATAAACATATTAACTTATCCGAAAGCTACACTAAAGACTCATTGAGTCAGGCTCTGAAGAAACTAAAAGGATACAGAGTATTTAAAATTCTTTAAAAAATTAAAGCAAAATGGCAAGTTCAAAGAAGAATTAAGACAACTTTTTTAATATAGAAATAATGAAATACAAAATACCATATTTAGTTTACCTATATATATTTTTTACATAACATGGCAGTGGAACCCGAGGATAGAATGTGTGGATTCTATATTATTCAATTCAGTATCAATATTTTAATGAGATACACACACACAAACAAACCCATACACAAACATATCAACTGATAATTTCACTATAAATACCCCAAGAGTCTGGAAATCATATAATCTTCTTGCCAACATTGCATCAATTGAACATATTATATCAATATTATATCTGTTAATTGCAATCACTTGCATGTCAGGAGTGGGGTCAGAGATCCTGCTAAGGCTTAATACACAGGAAATCATATAGTAGGGAATCATGCACCTGGCCATTTATCCAAAACTTCTATAATCAGTGAGAAGGGGAATAATTAGACCCATTCACTTCTACAATCATAAAATTTTAGACATCTATAGTAATATTTCTGAAAATGTGAAATGTAAAACAACTTCCTCAGAAACTCTTAAATATCTGGGTTCTGTCCAACAATTTGCATTCAAAAAGACCACTAATTAATATGCACTTGTTCAGTTTAACCAAGGAGGACTTAAAACGATCCCTATACAAAGAAGCTGTAAAGGGGAATTGTCATAAATTCCTCTGTAAAAATTTTTTTGAACAAATCAATTTTATTGATATATATTAATAAAGCATATAATTCATCCAAAGTGTACAATCAATGGTATTTGGTTTTATCAAATAGTTGTGTCATCATCACGTCAATAATTATGAGAACATCTTAAAAAAAAACTTTTCAAAGTGCTTTCTTGTATAAGGCAACATTTTCTATTTAATAAAACCTGTTTTCTTTTGTAACTAGGCTTTGAGAAACTGAGTCAAATTCAATTTTCATTAATTTCATTGGTATGAAAATCCCTGCTCTATTTTTAAACAAAATTAAAATGTTCTTTGTGTGAGTAGGTGGTATATACATATTTTATACTCAAACATGAGTGCTTGGTAGGGTAAAGAGTTTCAATAAGAAATTATTGTCAGCAAGAAGGCAGTACATGTTCTTAAGCTGGAGAGTAATGCAAGCATCTGTTTAGTATTTGCAGAATATCCTGTTTGCATCTATATGAAGAACCAATTGCAACAGGAGAGCTTAGAGGAAAGGACATCTCATTTTTAAAAGGTGCTTTAATAATTCAACATTAGATGCAACTGGCTTTAAAAATGGAAAAGAGGTAGGGGAGGAGGAGGGAGAGAAAGTCACAAAGAAACAACAACAACAACAAAGAAAAGAAGAAAATAAATAGATATGGTGTGGTAACCAACCCGCCCCCCCCCCCCCTCGTAACCCCACGGCGGGGGGGGGCCGGCTATTCAAAAGATTCTAAGACTGCAGCTCTATGGGACTAAGACATATCTGAAAAGATCTCCATAAGTGAAAGGAAGAATTACTATGCTTTGACTTATTTTTTTAAATATACCTATAAGAACTGAAAGCAGGGATGAGAACAGGCATTTGTACACCGATGTTCAAAGTGGCATTGTTCACAATTACCAAAACATGGACGTGACCCAAGTGTCCATCAACCAAAGAATGTTTAAATATAAGGTGGTATAGTCATACAATGGAATATTATTCAGCTGTAAGAAAGAATGAAGTCCTGATGCATGCGACAACACAGATAAAGCTTGAAGGTATTATGCTGAGTGAAACAAGCCAAACACAAAAGGATAAATATTGTATGATCTCACTCAAATAAACTAATTTACAATAAGCTAACTCACGGGGTTAGAGTCTAGAGTGTAGTTTGCTAGGGAATAGAATGGGGGTGGAGAATAGGAAGGTGATGCTTAATGTGCACAGAATTTCTATTTAGATTGATTGCGAATGTTTGGAAATGTATAAAGATGTTGGTGGCTTGTTATGGTGGGTGTGATTGACAGCATGAATTGTGTGTGTGTGTGTGGTTGAAGGGGGAAAGTTTTGGTTGTGTATTTTATGAGAAGGAAAGCTAGAGAATAAAACAGGGACTGAATTCCACAGTGAACTCCATGGTGGATGATGACTGTGGTGAGTAACACAAATATAAGAACGTTCTTTCATGAACTATAGCAAATGTACATCACCATTACAAGGTGCTAATAATAGGGTAATATATGGGAAAAATACCACTGTATTAGTCAGCCAAAGGGGAGCTGATGCAAAATACCAGAAATTGGTTGGTCTTTATAAAGGGTATTTATTTGGGGTAGAAGCTTACAGTTACCAGGTCATAAATCATAAGTTTCTTCCTTCACCAAAGTCTGTTGCCACGTGTTTGAGCACGACAGCTGCCGACGTCTGCCAGGGTTCAGGCTTCTTGGGTTCCTCTCTTCCCAGGGCTCCATTTCTCTTCTGGCCCAACATCTCTCTTTCCTCCACAAGGTCAGCTGTAGACTATGAGGCACTTTAGGCTTTGCCTTTCTACACAAAGCCAACTGTGAACCATCAGGCAAACATCTCGTCTCTTTTCCCGGAGCCTTCTCTCCTTCCTCATGACCAAGGTATGTGTGCTTATCTCCCCTGGGTATTAACATTCAACATCAGAACCCCAACATCAAAATTACTCCAACTCTGTCTTTTGCCATGTCTTTTTATCTCCAGTCAATGCCCTAATCATAACTTAATCATTCCCAGATTAACAGACCAATTCACAAAAATAATCCAATATCTATTTTTGGAATTCATAACTACATCAAACTGCCAAACTGCTACTATCCCTAATGCAAACTATAGATTAACAGCAAACAATAACATTTTAACTTCTTTTGATCAGTTGGGGAATGGTGCCACACCAGGGCAAAGTGTCAACAGTGGAGGGGTGTATAGGAATGTTGTATTTTTTACATGACTTTTATGTAGGCCTACAACTTCTTTAATTAAAAAAAAAAAAATACAATAAATAAAAAATATTATGCTAAGTGAAAGAAACCAGACACAAAGTACTATATATGCTATGACTCCATTTGTATAAAATGTAAATATAAATAAATCTATCAATACAGAATTAGGTTAGTGGCTATGTAGGGCTTGGATAGAATAGATGGATTGAGAGGTGACTGCTCGAGGTTATAGGGTTTTTCTTTTTGGAGTAATGAAAATGTTATAGAATTGATTGTGGTGATAAATGAACAACTCCATGATTATACTAAAAGCCATTGATTGTATACTTTGCATGGATTTTATGGTATGTGAATATATCTCAATAAAACTGCTTAAAATTTATCCTCTAATCCTTTAACTCAGTCTTTGATAAGAATAAGAAATTTGTTCTCCACTTTTCCCTTGGCTTGGCTTATAGAAACTGTAATTAACTCAAAGAAGACAAATTTCACTTTTTTGGAGTTTAATGCTAAAAGATGGGCTTACAAAATTGGAAGGCAGGAACTAGAATACAATCCATAATATTAAGGTTACCTTATTAATATTGAAGTTTTAAAATGTACAAAATGTTAAAATTATTTTGAAATATTATATAATCTATACATAAACAATACACATTCTCCCTTATGTATTTGTATTAAAAAATTTGGATCCATTTTACTTTAGCTAATGATTTTAAGCATATACCCCAAAATATTACAAGACATAAAAATCATGTAAATCCAGTAATTGTATGGAGACATTATTTTGTCTCCCTATGATTTGGCATTTTAAAATTAGGATTTGAAGGACGATGATTCTATTAGAGCCATTTTTCCATTTTTCACATTTAACAAACAGAAAAATGGTAGATTGTAGATCCCACCTCCTTTGCAATGTGTGCAATATTTTACAAAATATTTATAGAATTAATAAGATAATTTCTTCATTTAACACCACTAAAATGAATTACATGTTAGGGAGGCTTTTTTGTTTACTAGAGAAATTTCATGGCTATAGACTTTCAATATTATGCTATTTCCATATTCTTTTAAAGATTTTTCAGATAGGATTTTGTAGAGTAAATATTGTACTTCTCACATTTTTATGTTCTAGATAAAAATAATATGAAAATTGTCTTACATGTTCTCTTCAAGGGTTTAAAACATTCCTTAATTTTTCCACAATCCTTCTGGGAGATTCAAGGAGCTTATTCAAGGCTTTGAAATTATTTACACAAGTCATTTATTGCTTCCTTTGCTAAGGGATGCTAAGATTCTTCCCCTTTCTCTTTTGATTGCTTCTTTACCTCCTTTTTTGATTATTCCCTTGTTGGACAATTTTTCATGCTGCTAAGAAATATAAGGCTATTTTATCACAGAAGAATATGCATAATGATATAAAACATATTTCAGTTTATTTAGCCTTTTCTGGGATAAAGTCCAATTACATCTTTTAAAGTATGCCCTAGTTGGTATTATGCCTGCATCGAACTTTCAAGATACGTTTTTTATGATAAAGAGCCATTTAAATAATGTATCTTGGTATGCACCAATTTTAAAGTACTGTTTTAGTTACTATATTCTTTTGCCAATTAGTCTTCACTGTATAATCTGTGTGTACATATAAACAGCATACATATAAAAATCACATTAGGCAAATGAGCACTTTGCAAATACAATTTTTTTTTACCAGTCTTTTTATTAGATGTAATTGCTCATTATATTTAGATGGCAATAAAATAATTTAAACTGACCGTTGAGGTAAACTTTATTATTTTTCTAATTTGCATATGCAATTAATCAATTTTTTACTCTATTGAAAAACCCACATATTTTTATTGATTTTATGGATGCATAAATTCAGTAAAATGTAAATATAACAAACTTTCTAACTTTAATGTTAAAGCTTGGATATTTTATACTAACCACATGTATAACATACCAGTTTTCACAAGGGCAGGTTCTAAAGTCAAGCAAATAATTGTTCAAGAATTTATGTGAGTCTTCTATTTTGGTTTAAATGTATCTCTCAGAGAATGGATTAAGTGGAATATGTGTCTTTCCTTTACTTTAATTCAACCAGTTTCTCTTTTATCTTGCTCAAACCACACTTCTTTCTATGGAAAAGAAGTTGCCTTCTTCCTGTTTGTTTATTTGCAAGTCTGTCTTCGTGATTTTTTGGTATTGCATAATTGATCTAATCCTCATAGGACTTTAGAAATGGGATTCAGAGTATGGAGATCTTGCTGATCAAAGCAAAAGAATAAAGAGAGTTTAGTTATTAATTTATAGATTGGTAAAACAAAATGAAATTTATTTATAACTAAATAATTCAGGACTTTTATATGATATTGACGGTTAGAATCTAGGTGGGAAAATTGACTCTATGTATATTTATGTGTTCTTCATTTAGTTAGGATGATAAATTTTGTGACAATTGACTATAGACTTAGAAGAAAACTAACTAATCATTTTGAAAATACGTGCATAACAATTTAACAACCTGTAGTGAGGAGCGGAGAGAATAAACAGAGTTACCCTATGGGGACTATTTTACTCGAAATTAAGGAGACTAAATAGAACAGATTGATGAGTCTTATTGCTTAACTCTTAATAAATTAATGAAGTAATGTCAGTCTTAGTTTGAAAAACTCATGGTGCTACTCAACCCAAATTAAACATATGTCTTTCAACAAGAGGACTTATTGAAGATGGCATCATTGTAGGTGGGTAATCTCCAGCGCCCTTTCAAAAAATAACTGAGAAGGGGCAAAATCCTACCTGAGTGAACTGTTTTGGGAACCCACAGAACAGGAGGCTTCAGGGCATCGATCTGGAGGGAACTGGACAAAGAGATAGATAGCCAAAGGGTATCATTTCCAGCCTCTGTGGCTGGAAATGGTGGGTAGCTAAGCCCCCCTCAAGGTGGATAGCCTCCATGGGACCCCTGACTCTTATCAGCCAACAAGGGGGAGGGAGTATTCTCTGGAATGAGGAGGGTTCTGGTGAAGGGTAGGGAGAGGTTTCCTTTCCATGGGTTCAGACACCTGATCTCCCTTTGAAACTTGAAGAGGATACCAGCCAACACTGAGGTGGCCCTGGGGAGAGGGGAGAGGGGAATCTGCTCAGCCAGCTGCCCTACACAGCCATCCTGGGAGAGAGGAACTTGGGAAGGGAAGGAGCAGAGACTGGCAACTAACTAGTCTGCAGCTGAAAATTATTAAAATTCCAACTACCTTAAGATAATCTGGCAAACTGCTAAGATTCTAACTGCTCAAGAAAAAGTGGGCAGATAGCTTTCTGAAAGGCTAACTGACCTAAGGGAAAAGTTTAGCTCATTGGAGGAATTCCTGCCTTGAATATGCAAGGTCCCTGGTTTGATTCCTGGCTCTTCTTAGAGAAATGATCCACTGGGGTATCAGACTTCTAGCTGGTATTTTATGACAAGGAACATATAGACATTCTTTTTGTGATAGCTTTTTGTGGATCTCTTATTTTTCTTTAAAAAAAAATGTTCCGTTTTAATTTTAACTTAGTTTACTTGCTAAAATCTGGTTCAAAACCTGCAGAGGTCAGGCTGCAGGGTACCTAATTGAACACCAGCAGCCTGAGAAACTACTTAGTGGTCTAAGAGAAAGGCTGTTTTTCCTTGTTGTTGGTTTTTTTTCTTTGTTTGTTTATTGTACTTTTTTTTTCATCTTCTCTTTCTCCTTTTTTTTTAAATTAAGAGCTGCTGTCTTGTTTCTTGTACTCCCCATTACTTTCTTTCCCTTTCATTTTATCATTTATCAATTTTATTTACCTATGCAATTTCTGTTCTTTCTTTCATTCTTCTATCTTCTGTTTTCTGTTGTTGTTCTTTCATTCCACTTCTTTTTATTGGGTCTTCAATATTTTTTGTTTTTATTTCTCTCTCCTTTTTTTTCTGTATTATTTCTTTTTTATTTACTTTTTCTTTTTCTCTTTTCTTTTCTCTTTCCCTCTCTTCTAATCACTCTGGCCTTTTAATTCATTCTATATATTTTTCTCTGTTCTGTTTTCTATTTCTTTGTTCTATTCCACCTTTTTATTCTTATTCCTATGCACTTCTTACTCAAGTTAATTGGTCTTACACGTTTCCTCTTCTCCCTTTTACTATAATTATTATTATTACCCTTTTTCTGTTTGTACATTTTTCCCTTTCTCTGGTCCTAATTTCTTTCAAGGGAACTTGGATAACAGCAAGGAAATAGAATAAGAGGAATGAAGTGTCAAAGTGAAAACTTACCACACACACACACACACACACACACACAAACAACAACAAAATGAAGCCCTAAAGTAGAAAGAGAAGCTAATAAACTGAATAAACCCATCAAGATAAACTGATGCTTAGACACCAAAAAAAAATTACAACCCATACTAAGAAACAGGATGACATGGCCCAGCCCAACAAAGAAACTAAAAAACAGGAGGAGATGCAGAACATGGAACAACTAATCAAAGATGTCCAAACAAATATGAATCAACTTACTGAAGTGAAGGATATTAAGGATATGAAGAAGGTACTGGGAGAACACACTGAAGAAATTGCAAACTTACATAAAAACATTATGGGTATAATGATGATGAATGGCACAATACAGGAAATCAAAAATACACTGGAAGCACATAACAACAGATTTGAACAAGCAGAGGAAAGAATCAGTGATGTGGAAAATAGTACAGCTGAAATCAAACAGATAGTATAATAGATAAATAAAAAAATATAAACACACAAACATATGCATTATAGGCATCGCAGAGGGAGTAGAGAAAGAAAAGGGGACAGAAGGTGTTTTGGAGGAAATAATGACCAAAAACTTCCCAACCCTATTGACAGACATGGATATACATGTTCAGAAAGCACAGCACACCCCAAACAGTATAAATCCTCACAGGCTTACTCCAAGATATATACTTGTCAAATTGTCCAATGCTCAAGACAAAGAGAATATTGAAAGCAGCAAGAAAAAAAGGTATCCATCTTACACAAGGGAAGCTTGATAAGATTACGTGCTGATTTCTAATCTGAAACAATGGAGGCAAGAAGGCAGTGGTATGACATAGTTATGGGGCTAAAAAAAAAAACTTCCAGCCACAAATTCTCTATCCAGCAAAGCTGGGTTTCAATAATGAGGGACAGTTCAAAATATTCACAATTAAACAGAAATAAAGAGAGTTTGTCAATAAGAAACCTGCCCTTCAAGAAATACTAAAGAAAGTTTTGCAGGTTGAAAGGAAACAACAGAAGAGAGAGAGATGGAGGAGAGTGTAAGAACAACTAAAAAGATAAAATGAGAAATAAAAACAACATATGGCATGCATAAACCTAAAGAAAATATGGCTAATGTAAATAATTCCTTGACAGTAATAACATTGACTGTTAATAGATTAAACTATTCAGTCAAGAAACACAGAGTGGTAGAATGGATAAAGAAATATTATTCATCTATTTGCTATCTACAAGGAACTCACCTTACACCCAGGGACCCAAGGAGGCTGAAAGTGAATCTTTCTAAAACAATTTTACATGCAAACAATAATCATAAAAGGGCAGGAGTAGCTATACTAATATTGGACAAAATAGACTTTAAATGCAAAACTATTGGAAGAGACAAAGAAGGACACTATATACTAATAGAAGGGATAATTTATCAAGAAGAAAGAACGCTCATAAACATTTAGACACCCAAACAGATCACGTCAAAATACATGAAGGAAACCTGGGAAAACTAAGTGGAGGAATAGATGCCTCTACACTTATAGTGGGGGACTTTAATACACCATTATCAACATTAGGCAGAACATTTTGACAGAGAATCAATGTAGAAACAAAGACCTTGAATAATACGTTAGAGGAACTGGAGCTAACAGACATATACAGAACATTACACACAAATATAGCAGAATATACATTCTTCTCAATTGAACATGGCTCCTTCTCCAGGATAGGTCACATGCTAGGCCATAGAACAACCCTCAATGAATTCCAAAAGACTGAAGTAATTTCTCTGACCACAGTGGGATGAATCTGGAAATCTGTAGGGGGTAGAAGATTAGGCACAAATATATGGAAGTTAAATAACACAGTCTTAGTCAATCAGTGGTTCAAGGAGGAAATTGCAAAAGAAATCAGTATGAGAAATGAATAAGAATGAAAACACAATGTATCAAAACCTATGGGATGCAGCAAAAGCTGTCCTGAGGGGAAAATTCATACCTATAAATGCTTCTATTAAAAAAGAAGAAAGAGCTATAATCAATGACTTAACTGCATGCCTGGAGGAATTATATAAAGAACAACAAACTAAACCCAAGGGAAGTAGAAAGAAGGAAACAACAAAGATTCAGGCAAAGCTAAATGAAATTGAAATAAGAAAGCATGAGAAAAAATAAACAAAACCAAAAGCTGGGTCTTCGGGAAGATCAATAAAATTGACAAACCCTTAGCTAGGTTAACAAAGAAAAAAAGAGAGAAGATGCAAATATATAAAATAAGAAATGAGGAAGGGGATATCACCAGTGACCCCACAGAAATAAAGACTACCATAGGAGGATACTTTGAAAAATTGTATGCCAACAAGATAGATAATTGAGAAGAAATGGACAAATTCATGGAAACACACAAACAGACTACATTGACAAAAGAAGAAATTGATGAACTCAACAGACCAATCTCAAGCAACAAGATAGAATTAGCAATCAAAAACCTCCCAACTAAGAAGAGCCCACAACCAGATGGCTTCACAGGCGAATTCTACAAAACATTCTGGAAAGAAATAATACTAATCATCCTTAAACTCTTCTAAAAAATAGGAGTGGAAGCAACATTGTCTAACTCATTCTGATACCAACATCACCCTAATAAAAGCCAAACAAAGACTCCACGAGAATGGAAAACTATAGACCTATCTCTGTAGTGAACTTAGATGCTAAAATCCTCAAAAAAGTACTTGCTAATCAAATTCAACAGCATATTAAATGAATTATACACCATGACCAAGTGGGTTTCATCCCTGGTACTCAAGGATGGTTTGACATAAGAAAATCAAACTATGTAATACACCACATAAACAGATTGAAAGAAAAAAATCACATGATCATCTCTATAGATGCAGAAAAATAATTTGACAAAATACAGCACCCTTTCCTGATAATAACACCACAAAAGATAGGAATAGAAGGAAATTTTTTCAACATCATAAAGGGTATATAAGAAAAACCCACAGGTAGTATCATATTCAATGGTGAAATCCTAAAAGCTTTCCCTCTAAGATCTGGAAGAAGACATGGATGTGCACTGTTACTGCTCTTTTTAATATTGTGTTAGAAGTTTTTGCTTGAACACTTAGGCAAGAAAAAGATATAAAAGACATCCAAATTGGAAAGGAGGATGTAAAAATTTCACTATTTGCAGAGGAGATGATTCTATATGTCGAAAGCCCTGAAAAATTTACATCAAAGCTCTTAGAGCTTATAAATGAGTTCATTAAAGTCACAGGTTATAATATTAATGTGCAAAAATCAGTAGCATTTCTGTACACCAATAATGAGCAAACTGAGGATGAAATAAAGAAAAAATCCCATTTACAATAGCAACCAAAGGAATCAAAAACCTAGGAATAAATTTAACTAAAGATGTATATGACTTGTATGTAGAAAACTAAACAACACTGTTAAAGGAAATTAAAGAAGACCTAACTAAATACATGGAAGAATATTCCTTGTTCATGGATAGAAAGACTATCCTACCCAAACTGATTTACAGATTTAAATCAGATTTTTTATTAAACCCAATAAAAATTACCACATTTTTCACTGAATTGGAAAAGCTAACTGCAAAATTTATCTGGATGCCCTTATCTTTCCCGATGCCCCAAATGGCCAAAGACATAATGAAAAAGAAAAATGATATCAGAAGAATCACACTACCTGACTTTAAAACATACTAAAAAGCTGCAGTGGTTAAAACTGCATGGTACTTGTACAAGGATAGACATACTGAATTGAGAGTTCTGATACTGGTTCTCGCATATGCAGTGAACTGATATTCTACAAAGATGGCAAGCCGATTCAACTGGGGAGAGAATGGCCTTTTCAACAAATGGTGGTGGGAAACTGGATATCCATAACCAAAAGAATGAGAAAGGAATACCATCTCACATCATATATAAAATTTAACTCAAGATGGATCAAAGACCATGAAGATCTTGGAAGATAGTGTAAGGGAGCATCTACAGGACCTTGTTTAGAAATGGTTTCATGAACTTTACACCCAAAGTATGAGCAAAATAAGAAAAAGTAGATTAATGTGACCTCCTCAAAAAATATGGCAGGGGAGGGTTACTGGTTTAGAGTGTTGGATGTGAGGGGCATTAAGGACAGGGCACACGTGGACAGGCTTCTGGCAAGTGTGTGAGGGTTCATCTTGTCATACTGTGTTGTATCATTGGGTGGAGCCCCAAATAATGAGCAGGAAGGTATTGGAGTCCCATCCTGAAAAGTCCTGTTATGGTCTCAAATGGAGGGGTGGGAATCTCTTGAAAGCATAGGCAGTGCCTAATAGAAGAGAACAGAACAGTATGTCAAGCCCTCAATGTTGTTGAGAGTAACTATGAATCTTGTTCTTTAAGGAGTGAGGCCTGGTGGTTGCCATGGGACCCGAGGGTAAGGGGAGGGAGGAAGAGATTAGATGGAATATGGGGCTATTTGGGGGTGATGGAAGTGTTCTACAGGATCTTGCAATGATGGATACAAGCCATGTGAAATTTCATAAAAATTTATAAAAGTGTATGGTTCAAATGTAAGCCATAATATAAACCATTGATGAGTGTTAGTAGCTATGTTTCAATATTTGTACATCAATTGTAACAAAAGTACCATCCACATATAAAATGTTATCATTAGGGGAAAGGGGAAAAGGGGGAGGATGTTGGGTATATGGGAATCTGCTATATTCTGTACTTGACTTTTCTGTAATCTAAAACTTCTTTGAAGACAAAATGAAAAAGTAAGACATTGGGGAAATAAATGGAAGAAAATGTCACTGTACATACAGGACAACAGATTTTACAGTTATGAAAGACAATGTCAAAAAAATTTTTATTATTTTTATTTTCATTAATTTTTATTCCAATTTTTTAAAAAAAATTTTGTTTATATTTTTGGTATTTTATTTCTTATATTTAAAACTATCCTTATTTCATTTTCTTATTAATTGTATTTGGTTATTGTGTTGACTTCATTTTTGAAGAAGATTTGTATCACAGAAGGGTTGCAACTATGACAGGGGAGGATCATTGATGCAGGTTGTCAGTGCTGGGAGGTGGTTTACCTGGGGTATACACATAAGGAATATAAATGTGCTCAAGTGTTCATGAGGAATTTTCACGGTGTGTGGAGATTCACACAATAACTGAAAGAATATTTAATTCCCATCCTGGGGAGCTCTGCCACATTCTCTAACGGAACAGCAAGTATCCCCTGATTACAGGGGCAATGACTAGTGAAGGAGGATGGTCCACTGACAGGCCCATGATATTGATGACTGTACTTATGAACCTTTACTTTTGAAATGGAAACTTAGTCTAGTGTTATAGGGTGCCTAAGAGTTATCTCCTGAGGGAAAAATAGGTGTAATATGGGGGGCACTTTCGGGACTTGGGAATTGTTCTGAATGACATTGCAACAACATATACAGACCATTGTATATCCTGCCATAACTTGCAAGATTGGGCGGGAGAGAGTGTAAACTACAATGTTAACTGTAATCCATGCTTAGTGGTAATGCTCCAGAATATGTTCATCAATTGTAATGAATGTACCACACTATGAAGGATGTTGTTGATGTGGGAAAATGTGGGAGGTGTAGGGAGCAGGGCATATGGCAAACCCTTTTATTTTTTATGTAACATTTATGTAATCTAAGTATCTTTATAAAAAATAAAATATAAAAAAGAGGACTTATTTACTATTGGATTCAATGATATCTCATTACTTATGTATTTCACCATAATGAATAATTTTTCTGGATGCACATAATCTGTAGCAGGTATTTTCAAGTCCAATATTCTGTTAAAAATCCATCAGACACAGTTAAAACCTGAGTTATCCATTAGTTCAAAGTTGCTCATAAACAAGATGAAAGCTCTATCAAAAATTGTTTGTAGAAGAAATTTTATAATTTTATTATTATTAGGTCACCTATATTATTAAATCAATCTGACATCAGACAAACAAAAAACAAGCTACAGTGTAAGATTTCAAGCTGTGATTTCTGTATTACCTTCTGACCTCTTACAATGATAGTCCTCAGTGAGTGCTCCAGCATTAACAAACCAGCTGCACAATCATTACCTGATTTGACATATAGTGCCATCCAATGAGGTAGACTTATGATATCCCAGAAAAGTTTTTCAGTATTAACATAGTTTAAATCTATCTTAGTCTTGAACTCGCAATTCTTGTTTACTGTGGATATCTTATGCTATAGGTCATATTTTTTCTTTAAACTTTCTCCAAACAAACTGAATTATGTTGGAGAATATTAATAAACTTATTAATCAGTACAGACAGAAACTCAGAATATATTTTCAAAGTCTTGGTTTATTATTTGGTTTTTATTGTTGTTTATATGTTTTAGGTTTCTTTTTAGACACTCACCAACATATTTTTTTCCCAGCCTGAACTGTCATATTGAAAATCTTTAATATTAAATAGAAAATATAGGAACATTTTTCTAAATGTTGTTGACCTTTGGTCTTTGATTATTAAGAAAATTAAACATAGAAACTAAAATTTTCTAAAAGCTGAATCAACTGTCTTAAAATTATTTCATATATATATTTTATATACATATATACATATTTTAACACATACACATACATACATAATACAGAGATCATAATCCTATTATGCATAGCTTATTATAGATATTGTTCTCTAAAAGGTTAAATACATATATTTTGGTTTATTAACTCTCAGTCTCAAGCACCTTTGCTAATTGATTTACCTTCCCTACATTTATCAGGCACCTGTTTTCTTTCAAGTATTATATTAATTTTATACCAATTATATAGAAGTAGCTAAAATTGACCATTAAAAATTCCATGGTATTAGGGAATGGATGTACGTTAGTGGTTGAGTGCCTGCTTCCCACGTATGTGGTCCCAGGTTCAGTCCCCAGTGTCTCCTAAAACAAACAAACAAACAAAAATTCCATGGTATGGATACAGCATGCTTTGATTAATGATTCGTGATTGAAGTCCATTTGCATAGTTTTCAGTTCCTGGCTATTGTGAATACAGCTGCTATAAATATTCATGTGCAATTTTTGTATGAAAATAAGTTTATATTTCTCTGGGATCGTTGCCCAAGAGTGCAATTGCTAAAACAGGTGGTATGCTGTCACTGTCTGTTTGTAAGAGACCTCTTACTGTTACAAATAAGTGGTTCCCAAAATTCAGCGTGCTTAAAAATCACCTTGAGGGATGGTTAAAACTCAGATTGCAGGACACAACTACCAGAGTTGCAGACTCCATAGATTTTGTGTGACTCCTGATAATTTGCATTTCTAACAAGTTTCCCATGCAATGCTGATATTATATCTCTGGGGTTGACCTTTTTGGAACTACTTTTTAGATATCAATGATTTCTCAGTAATACAAAGGAACAAACTATTGATACAAACCACAAGCATTATGAACTTAAATGAAATCATGTTGAGTGAAAAAAGGAAAATCCAAAAGATTCCATACAACTTTATTCTATTTAAATAGCAGTGAAACAACATCATTTTGAAGATGGAAAATGTATTATTGGTTGATAGGGTTTTGGGATGAGGGGGTGAATGTGGCTCAAAAGCAGTAGTATAAGAGAGTCGTGTGATGATGTAGTTAATTATCTTGATTGTGGCAGTGGTTACATAAAGCTTCACTTGTGATAAAATTGCAGAGATCTACACACACATAAACACACACAAAGGAGTGCATGGATAACTGGTAAAATCTAAATAAGCTCCATGGTTTGCACCAATGTCAAGTTCCTGGTTTTGATTTTGCCTAATACATAGACAAGAAGTTAATATTGGATGAAGGTAGATGAAGAGTGTATGGGAACCAACTTCCTATGGATTTATAATTATTTCAAGATAAAATATTTAAAAGAAATATATCTTCTTCTTGAATCCTTGAATTATTATTGAATCATTGAATGACTCTATTTAAGAAGTCCTAAATTTGTTTTTCAGACTTTTGTGAATCTTGACAATATAGATGGTAAGTCTTTAATATCTGCCCTTATTAATATTACCTTGAATACCAATACAAGGTTTATAAAGCAAAGCAGATTAATAATTATTTACTTAGAGCAAATAATAAATATGCTCGTTCTCCTTTTCCCTAATTCCTCTGCCCTGTATTACAAAAGAATTAGCTGTTACCCTACCTCTAATGGTGTCTACTGTGAGTAAGGAACCCTGAAACATGAATGTGGGCATTTATATAGGATTTATTTAATATTGTATCTATTTATTTACACACACATTGTGTTTCTTTGGAATGTAAATAAATTTCTCCAGGAATATCTCCATGTTCAGTGGGCTTATCCCTTCTTGAAATGTAAACATATAACTCCATAGAGATTTATTTTACTAGCTAATAAGTACTAATATTACTTCTCCACTTTCCTTTTAGACTAGGTATCAAGTTTTAGTAAAATTTGCTCAGAAATTTCTTACTGTACAATAGCATTAAATATTTCCCCTACAGCCCCAAAGAGGCAATGTACCTGATTAGGACTTAAAAAACACACACCTATGTTCTTTAATATTTTCCATTAGTGATTTCTGTTCCATTTCTTGAATATCATCTCAAATTCGCCATCATGTATCACCATTTTCAGTGAGACAATATATTATCCCACAGGTGGATCATTAGAGTGGAGATGAGACTTTTAGGCTCCACTTACTTTCTCCCAAAGAACTAAAAGAGAATTTAAATACTAAACGGACCATTTATCCAACTGTGAAGTTGATTTCATTTTGAAAATAAGTGACCTAAACAAATACATCTCTTCCCTTTGAGAAGAAGTTTCTTGAATTGAGTGTACTTTTTTTCCTTGTGCTCCCTGTATTCAAATTTGTGATTTATTCTCAATTGTCATTATTTTCCATACAACTTTTCATATGTCCCATTAAGTCTGTCTTTATTACTAATTAGTCCCAGGAGAAAATTTGCCCCTATTCATACTTAAACTTTTTCATAAATACTTTGACAAATTAAGGATATTAGGGATATTAGCCATTGGTTTTTCTCTTAATTTCAATGACTTTTAAGTAATCTAAGAATCTCATTGTAAAACATATCAAAAGTTAAAAAAAACATATTGAGTGTGTCACTTGACTTACAAAAGTTGTTTGAAATATTTCTTCTTGTAATAGATACAGAATTCAAATGTGATGACTGTTAGTTCTATCCGACTCTAGTTAGAAAAGTTTGCTTATTGAGGTCTCTACAATGAATTTACAGAATACTTATTTTCTTTTACAATGTCTAGCTTAACTTCAAAAGGTAAACATTTAATAAGGGCTTGAAGCTTCAATTTTGAGGACTTTTTATTGGAAGGGACGTTTTTAGGGTGGGGGAGGTAGAGCTATAAGCAAAACTGCTATTTAGAGCCCTTGGAGAGTGGTTAAAATGATCAGAATTATCTTTTTGGCAGGTGCATGCATGTTCTTTACTTGTCATTCACCTTCTATGAATTCAGGTTCTAAAAATATGAGTATGTGAAGAATATTGTAAACCTTCTCTCCCAGTGAACTTTTAAAATATCATCCCAAGTTCACTTAATATACATCTAACACTTCATATTTATGTGTGAGAAATGACAATGGGAGCTTTTTAAAGTAGTTTAAACAGCCTTAAAACCATGTATACTTGCTTGGATACACATATATAAACCTGTGCAACGAATAGCCACAATTACTGATGATAAAACACAAAGTAGGTAACATAAATACAACAGTATTTGGCTAACATGCGTCCTAAGCAGAATTGCCAGATTTGGGATGGGGAGAGTTGCAATGGAGAAAATATAAGCATTTGTTTTCTTTAGGGGCTGATGTAGTCTAGACTAAGTTATAGACGTGAATGAAATTTATACATAAGCCTGTGAATTTCAGCCACCAATAATTAAGAATTTGTGTATTAAAATGATTTTTATTAATAACTTTTCAAATGCATCTTTACATTTCAGGTGTTCTAATTACTCTATGCACACTTGAAAGTAAGGTATTAGTTCAACTAGAGCTTTTAATAGTCAACAGTCTTCCTACCTACCTTACAATAACTTGTAAGGTCTGTCTAATTTGTTGAGATGTTTTATATTGCATACAATGTAGGAAATTATCACAGGCATTTCACCTTTTGGGACCTTGGACAGAGGGACATTAATTATTCACATTTACATTTTAACATCTATCCTGATATGTAAAAGACAAGCTCCTTCTTCTCTATGTAATCTGATTTTTCTGATTTATGTTTTGATACATGGCTTTATTCCTAGTAAGTCAGAACAAAATGGACAGCTTTATATAAATACAAAGAGCCAGGTACTTTGAATTTTACTTTCCTGACTTTAGATATTTGGTGGGATCTTCCCTCTAGAGAATGTTTATATTCCTTTCTGTTACTTTTATTCTATGTGAGGTTTTGTTTTGTTTTGTTTACTATTGATGGCTGTTTAAAAACTGCATTGAATGATATCACCATTGTCATTAATAGACCACTATTAAATATATTGATGAAATTATTCTGTAAATTTAATATGCTCAAAGAATTAGGCCTTGAAATATTATGCAGATATATATTTAAGTTTTTACTAATGTTGGGTATAGGTCTATTTTTCATGTTTTGAGTATACATACCATGAAATCATACTCATGTGAATTTTGTATTCTTGAACAAATTCTCATACATTTAGTGAGAAGGAGGTATATCCAAATACCTGGGGGTACCGACCACATTTGTCTGTTTTTGGTACGTAGGAGAAGGCCAAAATGGAAGGCTAAAAAGGTACCCCCTTAAAGCACTGGCAACAATTTTATATCATTTTGTCTTCATCTAGTTAATGTCAAAATTCTAGTTTGATTGTTGTTTTTGACATCTGTCAAAAGGGGTGCTGATACAAAGTACCAGAAATCTATTGGCTTTTATAAAGCAATTTATTTGGGGTAAAAGCTTATAGTTACAAGGCCGTAAAAGATCCAACTCAAGATTGATTTCTCACCCAAAGTCATTTGCCACGTGTTGAAGCAAGATGGCGGACATGTCTGCAGGATTCAGCCTTCCTCTTTCCTCTTGATGCCCTGTGGGCCCAGCATCTTCCAACCTCATCGTAGGCTGGCATAGGGCTCAGCCACTCTGTTCTCTTCAGCTGCAAACTATTAGGCGAATGGCTCATCTCTCTTCCCCGGGCCAAAGGTCAAAGTTTTCTCCGATTTGTGTCTAAAGAGTTCTCTCTCTTCCTCTGTTTATCTTCTTCCTGTGTTCTCCTTGAAGGAGTGTCCATTTAAATAGCCCACCAAGGGGGCGGGAACACTACTCTGAGTCACCCTAATGATGTGGTCAAATCAAACCCCTATCTTAACATAATTTAATCAAATAAATGTAAAGCCTTTGAATTTAAATCAATCAAAGGGTATCATGCCTAGAGGAATGGAGCTGTTTACAAACATAATCAATATCTCTTTTTGGAATTCATAAATAATACCAAACTGCCACAACATCAAATCCTAATCAAAATTAACATTTTCAAATTCAGATAGGTTTAGAATATTTCAGTAATCAATATATCAAATGTAGTATAACTATTTTTTAATACTTTTATTTCCAAAGCTTTTGCTGACCTTTCATTTTATTTATGGTGAAAAATATAATTAAAATTAAACAATTATTTTAAGTTTTTCCCAGAGATGTCAGATAATATACATTAGTATAAATGTGTCTGTAATAATCTTGAGAATTAGCTAAGCAGTTACAAAGCCTTATTTTTATTTATTTGAATGATTAATTTTCATATGATAATTTTATTGCAGTAAATAATTATCTTCAGTCTTCTATTTACTTCCAGATTAGTTAATTACCAGGCTCTATTTGTTTAATAAAGGAGAGAGAAATATGTACATTTTATAAAATGTTAACCCACAACTATGGTCTGCCTACACAAAATATTATAACAAAGAAATTGTTATAAATGTATAAATAATATACAAAGAAAGCTGTGGTTTAATAGGCATCATTAGACGTCATTACACATGGATCTAAACTTTATTTTTTTTTGGCAATATCTATCAAAAATCTTAAACACTAAGATTTATATGCCCTCTTACCAATACTTATCGTAAGGAGAAAAAAACTAAAAAATTATCATATCAATAAAAGTATGGTATCAGGGAGTGGTTGAACTCAGGGGTTGAGTGCCTGCTTCTCATCTATGAGGTCCTCGGTTCAATCCCCCATACCTCCTAAATATAAGTATATATATAAAACCAATAAATTAGAACCAATGTATAAGGCCCCAGATAGGATCCTGGTTATTAACACTATGCATAAGAAATCTATTGGTAATTAAAATGGATGTGAATATTATATAATGGCATGGAGAAATGCTCACAATACATGCAGTATGCTCTAATGAAAAGCTAAATATGGATTTTTCTTGAATAGGTAAATATTTTTATTTTGTAGTTTTCTATATTTTATTCATGTTTCAGAAGAAGAAAAAGTTGTTTGTGCTGGTACTATAATAATTTGTGCATCAGTGTAGTAAAAATATAGAACAATAGCAACAGCAAATGAATAGTTTTGGGTAATTGATCATTAGTGCTATTTTTTTTTTAGCTGTTCTGCAACTACTTAATCTACTCTTATCATCAGGTATTACTTTTAAAAATATAAAACTTTTCAAACATACAAATGTAGAGAAAATAGTATTATGTATCCCTATCAGCTCATTATTTAACTTAAAGCAATTATGCTTGTTTTGCAAATTCTGTTTCATCTGCACACCTGCTACCCTACACCTACCAATTGTTTTAAAGCTAATTGCAGACATCATATCATTTTATCCATAAACTCCCAATTTGTAATTATGAAAACTTAAGGATTATTTTTTAAAAAGCAATTCTTTAATTCTCTAACATCATCTATCTGCTTTGCATTCAAATTTATCTGCTTATCTGAAAAATGTATTAATTTTAAAGTTGGTTTGTTCAAATTTGATTTCAAATGAATCTTAGTTATTACATATGTTTTACATGCCTCATGACTTTCTTTTAAAAAATGTATGTCTATTTTTCCCACCTCTTATACCTTTTTAATGTCTTTTTTGGTTTAAGAAAAAAATCATGCATATTACTTTAAAATAAAATTTGGACTATTAAAAATAATCTATCCTCCCCCTAAAACATATGAAAAAAGAATTACAATTTATTCCTTAGGAAGTATTCCTCATCCAAATCTTCTTTTTCTTTTTTTTTTTTTTTGTCAAGTTACAATCATACAATTATATGTAAACAATCCTGAAGGCATTTTTTGTCTGCTAAGTATATTCTCTACAGCTAAGTAAGCACACGAGGTTTCAGCCATTTCTAGACAGGTGAGTATATAAAAAAATACTTCATAATCTTAGTTGTGAAAAGTATAAATAATTTGGATTTCTTCTACATGCATTTAAAAATGTTTATTTTAGAGATATTTCTCATTTTAGGGAGGTGTGCAATAAAAGGAACAACAAACATTTTATTTTCTTCTTATTCTATAGACTGATTTTCAATAGAAATTTTATCTGTATAATTAGTAGATTCAAAACACTTAACATGATACACCAAGGATAAATTTCAGTAACTTATATTTAATTACTATTTGCATGTATCTTTTTTCCAACCTTTCTCTTATAACCTGGCTGTGTCCTTACTTTTGAGGTGATTCTCTTGTAGACAACATATAGATGGTTCATATATTTTTATTCATTCTATCAGTCTATGTCCTTTGATTGGCAGAGTTCAAGCCATTAATGTTCAATGTTATCACTCTAAAGGCATTGTCCTTGGGCTTTCTGTTGTCATATTTTACTATTGTCTGTCTTTTTACCTTTTAAGTTACCTTTTTTAATAATCATAGTTTCTGTCCTCTTTTCCAAGTCTCTTGCCTTTTTTCTCCTTTCAGGCTGCAGCACTCCCTTTAGTATTTCTTGTAATTCTGGTCTTTTGTTAACATATTCTATCAGTATTTGCTTGTCTGTGAAGGCTTTGAACTCACCCTCATTTTTGAAGGACAGCTTTGCTGGATACAGAATTTTTGGCTGGCAGTTTTTCTTTTTCAGTACCTTAAACACATCATACCACTTTCTTCTTGCTTCCATGATTTCTGATGAGAGGTCAGCACTTAATTTTATCAAAATTCCTTGTATGTGATGTTTTGCTTTTCTCTTGTTGCTTTCAGAATACTCTTTTTTTTTTAAACAAATCAATTTTACTGATACATATTAATAAAGCATACAATTCATCCAAAGTGTACAATCAATGGTATTTGGTATAATCACATATTTTACCACTGTGTGAAAATGCTCCAATCCTTATTAGAGCATTTTCATTATTTCAATAATAATAATAATAATAATAATAAACAGGCAGAAAAACAAACAACCAAGAAAATTCTTCACCTCTCTATCACTCTATGCTTCCCTGTTGTACATAGCTGCTCTTTCTGGCTATTGTTGCACAATTATTTATTTATTTAGCAGTTTTATTGAGATGTATTTATGTACCGTACCATCTATCCAAAGTGTATAATCAATGGCTTTTAGTATAATCATAATGCTGTGCATTTGTTATCACAAAAGATTTTAGAACAATTTAATTACTCCAAAAACAAAAACTCCACAAATCTTAGCAGTCCTTCCCAGCTCTATATAACTACAAATCTAAATTCATCTTTATTAAAGAATCTTTTATTTATCTCTGATATCTCTCATTCTGAATAGCAGTTTTCTTGGAGTAGGTCTATTTGGATGTATTTTGTTTGGGGTGCAGTGTTCTTCTTAGATAGTGAAATTTCTGTCTTTCATAAGGGTTGGGAAGTTTTTGGTCATTATTTCCTCAAGTATTCTTTCTTCCCATTTTCCATTCTTTTCTTCTTCTGGGACATGAATAATGCATATGTTCATGCATTTCGCGTTGTCATTCAATTCCTTGAGACCATGTTCCATGTTTTCCATTCTCTTCTCTTTCTGTTCTCCTGCCCTTTTCCAGTTCAGATGCTCTGTCTTCAAAATAACTAATTCTGTCCTTGAGCAATTCAAATCTGTAATTTTTAATTTCATCCATCCTGTCTTTCATTCCCATATGTTCTGTTACTTTTCTTTGCAGGCTTTCAAATTGCTCTTTATGCTCACCCAGTGCCTTCTTAATACCCTTTATCTCTTTAATAATATTTTCTTTCAATTCTTTGAATTGATTTAAGAGAGTTGTGTCATTATCATTGATTAATTATATTAAATCCTATATCTCCTCAGGATATTTGGTTTGTTCCTTTGCTTGCCAATCTCTTCCTGTTTCTTAGTATGGCTTGTAATTTTTTCTGATGTTTAGGCATCTGAATATGTTGATGAATTTACTCTGATGGCTAATTTCTCACTCTTGCTTAGTGGCATTTTATTTTATTTTATTTTACTCCACACCACTTATTTGATATTTGGTTCAACTTATCCTAAGTCTTTAAAATTGCCAAGCTTTAGTTATCAAAATTGGGTCAGGTATTCACTAATGGGGCACAAATTTTCTCCCAGGAGTTTGGATTAAGAAAAACCTAAAAGCAGTTTTCCTCCATTCAATTTCCAGACCAGCCAGCAGGTGGCAATTGTTGGTGCACCTTTACATGGAGTTATTTCTTTCAATCTCTGCTTTCCTGTGTTTTGATCTGGCCAGAGCCAAGATGCAAAACAACTTCTACTGGCTGAATTCACTGAAGAGAACCCCCTGATGCCTCCTCCCTTTTCAGGGAGGAAGATGCCTATTACACTCTCAGGTGGCTGCAGTGAGCCAGGTCTTTGATCCCAGCTTAATGTCTTGGAGGTGGGGGAAAGGAGTTCTTTCTGATGACTGTAGGGGTTTGGTAACTCACTTTTGTTGTTTTTGGTTCTTCATCTCTCTGTCCCTTGCCATTCTGGGAGTTGTGTAGCACTGTTCTGGTCTGCTGACACCAATAGCAGGTCTCTTGGACAGCTTTTGACCATTTCTCCATTGTTTTTATGAGAGAGTTGAGCCTTGCCTCTCTACTCCAATGTCAACTTCCCAGAATCACCAATAACTTGTTTTTAGAGGATCACATTAGGCTGAATGAATATAAACTGAAGTTCAGGAGAAGCTTGCAGTGATACATTAACATAATCCATTTGTAAATTTCAAGATGCTCTTCTGCAGTATTTCCATCTATAGACTGCCACTTGACATTTCCGTACACAATTATAAATCTGTACAAACAATCCAGTGCTATCTAATACTGCACCTCAGACTTTAATATATTTTTTATCCACAGAATCATAAAATATTAGAAGAAATGGAAAAGACCTTCTAGGTCATCTTGTCTCTCTCTGTTCCAATTTGGGATTGCTCCAGGCAATATATTCTTAAATATTCCATTTAAGAGATATTTTAAATGGTTCATCTGAGGAAGTTTCTGCAACTTCTCATGGGATCCTATTCAGTAATCTAGCACACTATCAACAGAAACCTATTTTACTTTCTCACTTTGGTTTTCATCTCTTCCCTTTTACTACATTTTATTCAGTTTGGTGTTGGAATGCTCCTTTGTCATGTTAAGTACATAGGGGAGAAAACCATTATTCGAATAATAAAGGAAACACACTGTATCATAACAAATTTAAGAATACTGTGAGAATAACTTTAAAATATAATTGTCATATAACTTCAGTAGAGAAATTGAATGCTTTAGTGACATACCAAAAATATGCATTTCTTAATCTAATGCCATGTGCCTAAGTTAGAGAAACGGCATCAGAAGCATGCTGTGCTTCCAAAATGAAGCACAGTGATTAAAATGGAACAGTGATTTGTCCAAAAACAGCTGAAATTAATGTGCCAATTGGATTTATATTTCTGTATTCCTAAACCTTTGAATAAGGAAAACATTCATAGAAATAAATAGAAAACAAAAGAGGAGTCATTCAATAAGGATCCTTTTGGTTGAGAAAAAAACTGTTTTGGACTAATCCCACACTAAAGCAGCACCACAAAATGCACACACAAACACAAATATCCCCAATTATCAAATGATTCTTTCAGCATATCCTGAAGTGACCATTCACATGTTTTCTCCTAAGGGATCCTAATCAAAGGATAAACTACAGACTATTTAGTGAAAACCATACTTCTGTTATTTTTTTTCAAGTACTGTGGATACATTCACATTAGATATATTTTCATTAGACTTTTGACTAGAGGAATCAGAGTCCTCCTCAGGTTAACACACTTTCAACATTTTAATCACTCTGATCATCTAGGATTAGACTTTAATGTACAAGCAATTTGTCCCTCCACCATTTTTTTCCTAACTGAAACCATTGAACATTAACATATCAAACACTATTTGTTTGTATTCAGTTTCATTAAAGGATTAGCTACCATTATTTATTCTAAATAGAGCATTTGATCCTCTTATCATTACATGAGATTAATTTTTAAAATGCACTGGTTCTTTCATGACATCACATATTCCCACAATCCTATTGGTTTCCATTTTGGCATATTATTAGTTCTTCAGATAGGTCTACTAGAGTTTGAAAGCCACCCGAGTATAAGAACAAATCATTGGACTCATTTTTTTTTTCTTTTTTTAAGCAAAGGAGTAAAGAGTTTATTAAGAACCAAGAAAACAAGAAAAGTACATGGTGCAAGGCATGGACTGCAGTTATACTGCAGGGTGAGTTGCACTGCACACATTTTTTTTTTTTAAGAAAATAAATCTCAGCCTCCATTTTCATAATATCGTTGATTATATATATTTTTAAATGCATTTAAAGTTAATGTTTCAACTCAATTTTGTGTCCTACAGATAAAGTTTATTTTGTGTACAAAACATAGAATTGGAAACTGGGGATGACCTGGTTTAAGTACGGATTCTGCTAGTAAATAGTTGGGTAATCACATTCAAGACTCTTGTTACTCTACTATTACATATTCAAATCAAGATGCTTAAGCTGAATAACCACTAAGTTTCCTGTAACTTTGTCTTTTCTTATAATCTTTGTTGATGTTTTTTAAATATACACAATTTGGTGGGTATTTTGATAACTGTGATTTTTTAATTTAGAGGATTTTAGTTATTTTATAATTTACCATTCTCCATGAACTTTTGTTTGTAACATAGCATGTTAACTCAATTGGCTTCTCGTACTCTGACTAATCTGTAAAAACCTATCTCTCAATCAATCATTTCCATTTATATAATACATCTCTTGTTCATACCGTAAAGTGCTTTATAGATCAGAACAAATTAAGAAAGCATCCACTCAAGTAAAAGTGTTTAATTTGTATTTCAATTGTGACAGGGACTATTAGAATTTAATCCTGAGTGGAATAAGATAAGTAGAATTCTAAACACAAGGAATTTAAAATTGAAATAGAGGAGAAAAAAAAACAAAATACAGTTATAAAATGTCAAACATACAACTTTATTCTGAGGAACTGAAAACAACACCAATTTCTTAGAGTGTGAATATATCACAAGGAAATAATGTCATATGGAAAATCCGAGGCATGGAATACAAAATACTAAAATTATGTAACGAGTTACACTAGATTCAGCATCGAAATAAGGGCTTCTGTTTGTACTATATCAAATTTCAATAATGTGCCTAATCTGCTAAGCATAACAGTTTTCTGAAAAATTTGTGAATAGTGTTTAGTTTTCTTTCTGCTCATGTAGATTTTCCTTATGCCAGGACTTTGCTCTGTGAGATTTTGTAGTTGTAGAAATGGAGTTGGGAAATAAAAGACTATGAATGATTATAATGTAGCATGTATACAACTTTGTAGAAACTAACAGAGGATGACCCAGGAGAAGATAGACAACAGTGATAGTAATCAAACTTTTCATTTGGAATTCCTGCCTGTCATTTTGTACTCTTCTTTTTGATAACTATGCTGATAACCTTATCTTAGTTATTAAAATACTCAGTTAAAATATACATTTAAATTGTGTCTAACTTGAAATAGATATATGACCTTTTGAAGAACAAGTAAATTAAAATCTATCACTGACAAAAAAATCTACCACCAAGAAAAAAATGCTATAGCCTGAATTTTTTGTCATCTCATTCTTACGATCTACTTGTTTATAACTAACACTCCGTCAGTTGCTTGTTTGTTTTACAAGATTATATCCTCTGCAATTCACTGATATACTTCTATCCCTGTGCTATATAAATCAACATATTCCTTAGTCACTGAAACTTCTTTTGTAACATGGTTATGACTCTTAATGATATAATAGAATTCAGTGGCATATACAAGTAACAAAACTACTATATTTTTTTCTATCACAGGTAATTTTTTCCATGTTAGCTTTTCTTAATTTTAGATTGATTTAGCATATTATTATTATTATTTTAGCACAAATTCCCAGGAAAAGATCTTTGGTGGAAAATAATATAAATATATTTAGAGACATGGAAAATATAGTAAACATATTCAACAGAGGAAATATTAGCACACATAGGTAAATGGAACCAATGCATAGTGAGATTCCTATTAAAGTATTTTTTTATTTAATTTTCCTATGAGCAGATGATGTGATGAATTGCATTGAGATCTTATAATATTAAACATTTCTAGTGTTCACATAAACTCTCCTTGACCATGGTAGATATTAAAAATAGTTCTGATTGAAATATCTATTTTATTTCTAACTTTTGCGTTAAAATTAATATTTGAAACAGTCCAGCTTGAATCTAGGCTATAGTGCATCATAACTGGAATATGTCTCCTCCTTTGGCTTAAAATATATAATATATGCAAGAATCAGAACTTGGATTTATGAACAATAAACAGATTTTACATTTGGTTTCCAAGTTCCTTAGCTTGACTTTTATCTGTTATTCAATTTTCTTTCTAAGTTTATGTTCTTTACTCTCCTTTTCTCTTTTATTTTGCTTTTATATTTTGCTGAAATTTCCTTTTAGAGTCATTTTTTTTAAATTTATAATCAAGTTGTTTTAGGCTATAGATGTTGTTCTGTAGCTTTGACTATAATCAACTTAATTTGTACATATATTTTCATATACCATGATTTTCTATATGTACAATGACTCTGGGCATGAGTACTACTTTAATTTTAAAATTATAAATATTTTTCCCTTCAAAACTTCACTTGTTTATCTTTGTGATTTTTAAAAATATATATAGTTTTGATTTTTTTATAATGAGAAGGTAAGCAGAGCACTTTTATTTTTTTGGACATTTTGGGGCTTTTTGGAAGCCTAGTTTCTGATGATGTTTCTGTATATAAGGCACAGTATATGATATGCTTATAAAATAAAAATTTTAAAATATATATTTAAGCTCTGAATAGTTTTGTTCATTTATTACCTACTCAATTTGTCAAAAACTGAGCAGTTGCCATTAAAATATGCAATTATATGGTGTTTTATCAATTTCCTTTTTTATTTCAATTTTTATATAGTAAAGAATATATATCTATATTTCTCTATATGTTCTGTGCACAGAAATTCATGATTCATATATTCTTTGTCAATTATAAATTTTATTAATATAAAGTCGCTCTTATTTTGTTTAAGGCTTTTATCTTGATACAAAACTTTTTATTGCTATCGTAAAAACTTGAAACTTATCTTTTCATGTGTCTCACCCTCTAAAATATGTATTTTGTTATCAGCAAGACAGTGTTTTTAATGTTTCTTGTGAAGAAATCCCCTGATTTATGTAGCCTGGGTTAGAAGTGTTTTCCTACTAAAAATAGCTGCCTGAGTTACACCAGGAAATAATAGTTACCTTCTAAAAAGTGAGAAATATTTTCCCACTATTGCTTGCATACCTTTCCCTTTGGACTAGGATCAAAATACCTAGAAAGGACATACATTTTTGTGGTCAGAAACACTTCTCTCTGCTGAATTCCATGTAGGAAGTAGGAGGAATTCTTTATTTCTGAACAGAAACTCAAAACATGTTTTTCTTTTAGAAACAATGGCTAAAGTAATTGTTTAGTTCTCAGGTTAGTAGGGTGGCATTCCAAATGGAAAGAGAGACAGATGCCTGAGACAGAGTAAAGAAAGGATTTAATAGACTTGCCAAATTGGCGGGCAAAAAAAGGAAGGCTCAGAGAAGAGAATGATGGCATTTATTCATGCTGATATTTCAAGCTTGAAAACCTGAGATGGCAGCCAAGCCATTGAGAGAAATAGAGAAACCTGGAAAGTAATATGATTTGGCTAGGTAAGGAGAAAGAGGTGGGAATTACCATTATTTTGTTCTTAAACATTACAAGTTTAAGCAGGATATTCAAATAGATGCTGAAAATTACTTTAGGATATGTCAGGAAATGCAATAGTGAGAGTTACAGAGTTGCAGGAAATACTTTTGTAAAATTATCAACTAAATAATGTAGTTAAATAGGGCATGCCTGATTCTGATGAGTATGAGAATGGTGATGATAAAACTACTTGTTCTTATCAGAATATATAGAGAACTCTTAAAACTTAATTATAATAAGACAAACAACCCAATTACAAATGGGTACAAGTGCCTCTAAAGAAGACATGCATGGCTAATAAAGATATGTAAGGTGCACAGTATCATTAGTCATCAGGAAATGAAAAATAAAATTACAGTGAGGTATCACTGCACATAAGATTAGAAAGTCTATAATCAAATTGAGACAATACCAAGTGTTGACAAATGTGTGGAGGTATTGGAACACTCAAACACTACTGTTTGGAGTTTAAAATACTGCAGCGAATTTAGAAAGCAGTTTGGCAATTTCTTAAAATGTTAAATATAATCTTACCATATGTCCCAGTATTTTCTCTCTTAGGAATCTAACTAAGAGAAATGAAAATATTTACACATGCAAAGACTTTTATATACAAATGTTCATAGCAGCATTATTCTTCATAGCCAAAAAGTGGGAAAAAATTTAATCATTCAACCAGTGAATTGTTTTAGAATGTGACATATCCGTAAATGGCATACTATTTGGCAATACAAAGGAATGAACTTCAAAAAACATCATTCTATGTAGAAAAACAACTAGCTAGACATATTACATATTCTCTGAATACATGTGGCATGAAATGTCTAGAAAGGACAATTTTATTGAAATGGAAATTAGATCAGTGGTGGTCTGAGAGAGGGAAAAGTTTGAATGAATATTGACTGATAATGAATTTGAGAGAAATTTGGGGATAATAAATGTGTACAAAAAGTTAAAAGTGGTAATAATTGAACAAATCTATGTGTACTTTGAAAATATTGAATTGTATATTCACAAGAATTAAACTGTATGATCTGTAATTTAGAGCGTGATAAACTTTATAATATTTTAAAATCTCATTTTTCCCTGACTAATTAGCCACATAGCATTGGGTTTTTATTCTGTATCATTTAAAGTACTTAAATTTGATGGCATATTTGCAGATCAGCTTTTCTACATATTGCATTATCAATTTTAGTGGATTATTTTATTTATTATATTTTGAGATGTAACTGTCGCAAAATTCTAATTCTTGTCTTTTACCTATTTTTCCAGGAGCAACTGCTTTGTGAGAGAATTAATGGGACACGCTATCTATTCCTATGTATTCTATTGCCACTTCTATGCTGATAATTCCAAAAGTTCTAACTCCAGTTTAGCTATTCTCAAGTTACAAATACTTATATTTGTCCTAGTCAGGTTATTTTAAATTAAGGGAACTTAAATTTATCATGTCCAAAAATGGGCTCAGAATCTGTTACCTCAAATCTATTGATCCTCTCCTCTCTCATTTCTTAATAAATGACACCATTTGCCATCACCTTAAGACAGAATTAGACTACTCAATCGTCCTGTTATCCAATTGATATCACCAAGTAATGCCAACAAAGACCAGTCAATAGATGGAGAGCCTGTATCAAAACTCTAAATGATATGCTTCTTAACCAGTTCAATTTATTGAATATGTAAAAATGAAAACTGTATAAAATATATATATTAAGTAAAAAGATGAAAATAAAATGAAGTACACAGAAATGAGTGTTTTCAAGCACAATTAAAGACTGACCACAATTTATATCTGAACTTGTAAGAAGTAAGGCAAATTGAGAAATACATCATTTGCAAAATTTACATCATTGATGGGTCATGTGGTTGAAATGAATAGTTCTTTCTCTCTCATGCTCTGCCCCCTCTCCCTCCCTCATCCTCTCCCTCTCCCCCTCCCTCTCCCTCCCCTCCCTCTCCCTCTCCCTTCTATATAAGATAACTACTGATAAGATTTTCCATTTCGTAGAAATAGTTATACACACACACACAATTACAAGTGCACATAAACGTCATTCAATGCTTTATTTAGAGAAAGTTTTTCTTTATTTAAGTGTTTTGTTTAATAAAATTACAAGTTTTGTAATTTAAGGATATATTAGTTGAGACAAATGGAATTGACATTTTTATAGGTCAAAAATGGTAAAATGTCAGCAAGTATATATAGTTTAATATAATAGAAAATAATATATAATTATATTTAATATCATTTATGCATCAATGATTTATAAATCTAATTTTTCATTCCATAAGCTGGTAATCATTTAAAATTAACAATAATTATTAAATATATGTAATTAATACTTTTGAGACATAAAACTTATGGCATGATCTATAATTCATCTACAATCATTGCTTTCTCACAATTTCTCAAAGCATATTGAGTTGTACCAAATCTGTTACGGTTTTATTACTATTTTTTCACGTTTACCATTTTTTTAAAGGAAGGTACTGGGGATTGAACTGGGGGACTGTACATGGGAAGTAGGCACTACATCGGCTCCCCAATGAGAGTTGGATTTTTTGTTTGTTTGTTTTTAGGAGTTACCTGGAATCGAACACAGGACCTTGTATATGGGAAGGAGGCACTCAACCCCTTGAGCTACATCCACTCCCCTGTTATGATTTTATTAAAAGGGATTTAACTCAACAAAGCTTATATTTTTGAAGGGAGGTGTCTTTGTTGTATTCCAAAATAATGTTTCAAGTAATAAAAAATGAAAATGTTTTGTATAACACATGCAACACGTTTCAATAAATTAAAGAAGCTGTTTAATGCTAAAAAGTACAGAAATAGAGGCTTATTCAATGCACTTAATACATTGTCCATAATAATCCAGTTGTGAAAGAGAAAGAATTGAAAACTGCTCTCTAAGCTCAGAGCACTACTGATGCAAATCCTTGATCAGGGATAGTTGCCACTCCTCTTTAGAAAGTAATCAGTCATTGTAACACATTTACTTTTGGAGAAACAGATCGAGGTTTCTTGTGATGGTATTATACTTCTTCCAATATTCTTAGTACACAAATGGCCAAATCATCCTTTGTTAACAAGCTATTATTCTCCAATGTTCTTTTTTTAATTTAATTCATTTGATATTAGATATGTTACATATACTGAAGGTTTTATTTTGCTTCTTCAAAATAGAAAATATTATTGAAATTGTTTTGAATAAACTTTACCTAGTATGTTTTCTTTAATTTTTTGTTTTTTGTTTTGAATTTATATAGAAAAATTTTATAATTTTGGAGTGTTCAATAAGTTAGGTTTAATTCTTTAGTCAAAGATTTCATACCTGAAAGGGGAGTGATGTTTCATATATTGAATTATACTTTCCACTTCATCCACATATTTTTCATAAATGTTTTCATAGCATTTTAATTAAAAAATATATAACTGTGCATTATATAAGCAATATATATAATGAACAATGAATTTGTTATTTTATAATATCTTCAAAAGCTAAAACATATCATTAGAGATCTTGAGTAAATTTTCCTACAAAATTTGATAAAATTCAATGAAATACATAGTCACCTAGGTTTATTAAAGCAGAATTAATCTCTTACCATTAGTATCTTTCAATAGTACAATGCTGATATAATGCTCAACTATTTTGCTTGCTACTAGCAAAGCCTATGACATTATAGTTTAAACGGTGTATATATCTGCTTTACCATTTTTTATTCATTTTTTAAGATTTATTTTATTTATTTATTCATTTCTCCCCCTCCCTTGTTGTTTGGGTTCACTGTCTGCTCTCTCTGTGTCTGTTCATTGGGTGTCCTCTGTATCTGCTCATCTTCTTTTTAGAAGGCACAAGGAAAACAAACCTGGGACCTCTCATGTGTGAGGCAGGTGCCCAATCACTTGAGCCACCTCCACTCCCTGCTTGCTCTGTCTCTCATGTGTTTCCTCATTGTGTCTACTCATTGTGTCATCTTCTTGCATCATCTTGTTGCATCAGCTAGCTGCACCAACACATCACATCAGCTTGCTCTCTTGCTCATCTTCTTTAAGAGGCACTGGGAACTAAACTGCGTTACCATTTTTATCAAAAAAATTTTGAAGATTCTATTTCCTATCTCTCTCTCTTCCAGAAGCAAATATTATCATTACTTTGTTGTATATTATATATGGTTTATCTTTTCTTATTACATCTCTATGAACAATAGTCAGCATTGCATTGGATGCTTTCTAAATATAAACATATTTAAATATACTTACATAAATCATTTTTTATATTTTAATATGGATGCATTGTGACATATTGGGTGTCATGTTCTGCAACCTGTTTTATGAATCAGTAATATATATATTTGTCAAAAACCAGGAGGACTGTTTGGCAGTTCCTAAAGAGGTTGAATATAGACTTGCCATGTGACCCTGCAATACCACTACTGGGTATATACCCAGAAGAACTGAGAACAGTGACACGAACAGACATCTGCACACCGATGTTCATAGCAACATTATTCACCATTGCCAAAAGTTGGAAACAACCCAGGTGTCCATCAACAGATGAATGGATAAACAAACTGTGGTCTATTCACAGGATGGAATATTATGCCGCTGTAAGAAGAAATGAAGTCATAAAGCATATGGCAACATGGATGAACCTGGAGGACATTATGTTGAGTGAAGCAAGCCAGACACAAAAGGACAAATACTGTGTGAATGCATTACTATGAACCAAATATATTGTATAATATATTGTTTGATTCACAAAAAAAAAAAAAAAAAAAAAAAATTTACATGTATCCATTACATTTAATTGAGAAATGTATATATTTATTCATCTGTGTTTACTTTTTAGTTTTTACTTGCTTATGTTTTCAATTATTAAATGTATAAAATAAAGTTAAATGAGAAAAAATAATAATATATATATTTTTATGTACATCCAAGTTGATAAATGTTAATTCATTTTACTTGCAATATAAAAATATATCATATTTTACTTTGATTCTGTAATGTAGTGAAAAATCTCCTTAATAACCTTACACATATGTGGGAGAATAGTGGTCTTGCTGGGTAAAAAGAGATGCAAATTTACTTTATTGCACATTAATGAATTGCTTTCCAAAGAGGTAGCAGCTGGATATGAGCTTTGTAAAGTAAATATTTTGCATTAAAATTTTACTGTAATTTAACCACTAAAAAACAACACTGTGTATCTCATTCAATGCATTGGTACTGTTTTCAACTTTTGATATTAATATGTAAGCAGATTATTTTCAGTATTGAATTCATTTTTTTCTGTTACATAAAATATAAAATATTTATTTTCATAAATATATTTCATTTACATTTAGTGTAAACAAAAGTATGTTAGTTCTCAATCATTTGTCTTGTATTTTTTTCATATTATCTTTTCCTAATGCTTCCTTTGAGTCTCTCCATTTTATGATCTTATTTATTTTATATTGTGTTTTTAGAAGCTTTGCATTTGTTTTAAGTTCTTCTAGATCTTTCTTCCTTCCTTCCTTCTCTCTCTCTCTCTCTCTTTCTTTCTCTCTCTCCCTCCCTCCCTCCCTCCCTCCCTCCCTCCCTTCCTTCCTTCCTTCCTTCCTTCCTTCCTTCCTTCCTTCCTTCCTTCCTTCCTTCCTCCCTTCCTTCCTCCCTTCCTTCCTCCCTTCCTTCCTTCCTTCCTTCTATATACAGTGTCCATCAATTCTAATTACAGAAATTTTACTTCTATTTTCTTATCTACTTATCCCATCAACTTATTTATATTTTCGTTATATCATAAACTTTATACTATGAGCATTCATAAAATTTACAATCTGTTCTTAAGCAAAATTTTCACAATATATTAGCTTCATTGTTAAATTGAGTCAATGGTTAATTTAGAAATGCTTTAATTAGATTTATTTAAATTAATTTCTTAGTAATCAAGTATTTTATTTTATTTGTTAATGTTATGAGAATTTACTAGCTCCTCACGTGTTTCAGCCATGGCCAGGTAAAATCAAAGATCCTGGAGTCAAACACATTTTGCCTCACACTTATCAGCACTTTTACAACTATGCTATGAAAATTAAATCTGATGTTTCTTTTAAAACCAAGTCATCATTTTTAGTAGTGATTGTATTACTATAGAGAAAATTTTGGCTGCTCTTAGTTTGCTTATTCCTTTCAACCTCTTTCACCTATATAAAAGATTATTGATTGGAGTTTTTCATATTTTGTCACTTATTAATAGAGTATCCTAAATCATGTGCTTAGCTTAAAAGGCTAAACATCATCTCTACAATTAGTATCCTCCCTTTACTATGATATATTTCCTATGTATTCTTTACATAGAAAAACATAAAGTGGTTTAGGTATTAGCTTTTTTCCTGGTTTGAATGAAGATGGAATTCTCCTGGCTCCTTTATCTTACTTTTTTATTGGAAAGTTCAGCTTGCAGAATATAATTAAAATACGTGGACCACATTGTTTTTACTGTAAAATCTATTAATGTATTTGAACACTTTCTTTGACATATTTTGAAAAGTATAAATAAAAACCAGATTAAGAAACTAGTTTCTATCCTTTGCATATGGACAAAAAAGAAAATAAAGTTAAATGTTCTTAATGCACATATGTCTTTTGTGAAAATATTTAAGACAGTGCAAATGTTCTGTTGGCAAATATTTTAAATATGCATTCATATTTTAGGTTTTAGTTTTATAAAATCTCTAGGCTAATGTATTCTAAATTAAACAATTCATTATTAGAATTTAGGATTGTAATTTTTGTTTTTTAAAATTTAAAGGAATATAAGATAGGGAAATATTCTGAAAAAATAAACAAAATCAAATTCTTCAAACCAAAACCATTTTTTTTTACCTCTATAAAGAAGACAATAAAATATTCCAGTACTTAAAGAAAGAAAAATTACCTACCTACTTAGGAATTGTAAAGTTCTTATTTTTCAACTATGTGACTTTCTTGTCCACATTGTATCATACCACTGGATTTCTTCCTATAACTACCCTTGTTTTTTGAATGGGAATAAATAGTTTTTTTTCTATACTCAAAATTTCCATTTAAGAAAACAAAAAAAAATATATCAAAATCTAGAGGGATATTTTTAAAAGTTGTGTCATGAATTATTTATTTTAACAGGCACCCAAGAACACATTTTATTTATTTATTTATTTATTTTATTATTATTATTATTTTTTAAGATTTTATTTATTTATTCATTTATCCCCCCCTTGCTGCCTGCGCTGGCCGGGTCAGCCAACCACACTGTGTGTGGCGGGCTTGCCTTCACCAGGAGGCCCCGGGGACCGAACCTGGGGCCTCCCATATGGTAAACGGGAGCCCTACTGATTGAGCCACAGCCGCTTCCCAATTTATTTATTTTAAGTTTCAGATATGCACTGTTTTTAAGATGGCAAGTATATGGACTTTTTCTTTAAAAAATTTCCCTGTTGCTCTTTGAGTTCTTAAAATTCTCTGAATTTTAATAACAATGTTTTTTACCACTTTAGATTACCATAATAACAAAAAATGTTTTCAGTTTGACAAATATTATCTATTACTAGAGACTGGAAGTCTGTATCTTCTTTGTAAGAAGAAAATAGGATGGAGATATATTTCTTCAGTTTTCCTCTGAATAGACAAACATCTTACAGCCTAACTTAATGGTACTGTGAAAGTATTCTAATTTGATTGATTTCAAAGAAACTTTTTTGAGTACCTACAATATTCTGGGGGAGAAGTTTCATTAAAAGAAAATAGAATGGCATCTAGCTTCTTATTACATATAATGTTTCTGAACTGAACTCCAGTGTTATATAATTTGATCTAGCCTTGAGAGAAATGTGAAAGTTCATTTCAGTTTTTGAGTTAAGTGTTCTAGAAATAAGTACACAAACATATGCACTTAATTAACTGTATTAATTCTCAAAAATCTTATCTCATTTGTGAAACACATAGTATCATACCAGAAGCACCTGAGTTAAAACATGGGATTTAATCATTTATCGAGCAATAACTCAAATAACTCCATAAAATTATGGTGGATAATATTGGAGAGTTAGATAAAATAAAATGCTTGTCTCAAAATTATGTTCCCTCTTCCCAAAATAATAAATCACAAAAAATGAGGCTGCAATGTTTTTCAATAAAAAGCCAAACTATCCCTGCCATTCTGGTATCCACTACCTATATACTTAATTCAAGGAGGAAAAAGGAAAATAGGGATTCTAGAAAAACTTTATAATTTATAACCTTGAAATTTCAGTATTGGAGTTCTCTTTGTTCCTTGAAGAGTATTAAATTTTATTTTTTAAGTCTGTATCGATAGTCTTCTAATTTTCTCATCCCTTTTGTAGAAACCAAGATTTTGAATGTGTATAATAATGGAAATAAATTATGTTTACTTATATTTAAAAATAAAAATTGGTGATAATATTGTATCTTCACTGATTTCCAAAAGCAATAAGGTGATTGGGGATTTTTACTCAGTATTATTACTGACAATCTAGACAAAAAAAAAACAACAACACATCCTTTCTGGGAATTGTTAACGCATAGATTATGAAAGCTGGAAAAATAATGTGTCATTTAGTTATTAGAAATATTTAAAAGAAAAGAATATCAAGCAATATTGTATTTGCAGAAATATTTTATCAGCAGCATATTAATTTTTTATTAATATTTTGCTTTTATTATTATAAAGTAAATGCATCTTGATTGCAAAGTGTTTGTTTAGCACATACAATTTATAAAGAAAATGAAATTCACTCATAATGCTTCTACCATAGAAAACTTCTTTTTTAATTTTGATAATTAAAATTAGAATCTTATTCTACATACATTTTATGTCTCATTTTCAAAGGTGTCATACTGTGAAAATTATATGCTCCTTAAGAATATGGTTCTAATAATTCCATATGAATTATACTGTTTGCATAGCCTCAGTTTATTTAGCCACTACCTATTATTAGATACTTGGTTTAGTTTCAATTTTCCTATAATAGGGGAATAAAGAAAATAATATACTAACAGAAAAAGGTCAATTTCTATCTTCTCAGTCTTGTTTTTATCACTTGAGTTTCTTTTCTTTAAACAAATTAATTTTATTGACACATATTAATAAAACATACAATTCATCCAAAGTGTACAATCAATGGTATTTGGTATACTCACACAGTTGTGTGTTCATTACTTCAATAATTATTGGATCATTTTCATTATTTCAATAATAACAATAATAATAAACAAAAAACAGAGAAACAAAGAAAATCCCTCACCTCTCAATTTTTCTGTTTCCTGCCATACATAGCTGCTATTTCAGGCTAATCTTACACAATTATTAATTTGTTTGTTAAACAGTCTTATTGAGGTATATTCACATACCATATGATCTATCCAAAGTGTATAATCAATGGCTTTTAGTGTAATCACAATGTTGTACATTCATCATCTCAAAAATTTTAGAACAATTTCATTAGTCCAAAAAGAAAGACTCCACAACCCTTAGCATTCCTTCCCCAGCCCTACATAGCCACTAATCTAATTTCATCTTTATATTTACATTTTATATAAATGAAATCATAAAACATGTAGTACTTTGTGACTGGTCTCCTTCACTTAATATAATGTTTTTGTGGGATTTTTTGGTGTAATAATAACATTTTGTAATATTAACCTATATTTGTTCAACTTCAAAGAAAAACAATTTTTATATATACAATTTTACCCATATTCATATTTCAGATAATATACTTAGTTCTTAATAGTGCAATCATACAGTACTTTTCCTTTTGTGTCTAGCTTGCTCCACTCAACATAATGTCCCTCAGGTTCATCCATGTTG